>JAANYP010003889.1:0-131523 GCA_020465985.1 Centrapalus pauciflorus | reverse complement strand
CGGTATATAGGTTCAGGCCATGGGTGAACTGTGCAGTCGGCGGAACCAAGTGAGGAGGCATCGGGTCTGGGAGGTCCTGCCTGCCATGCGCCGGATAGCGCTGATAAGTATCTACGGCAAGGTTATAGGCTTGGTAGTCAGGCATCGTGTAATTCTCATAAGATTGATATGGCATACTCGCTATGGAGTCCTCGTGATGTCAAACTCCCTCCCAATATGCCCAGTCATGGTGCTGGTAGTAGCCATTTTGGTATGCCAGGGCTCTCTGCCCATCCTGTAGCTGATCAACCCGACCCGCTAAGTGATCGACCCTATAATATGGGTCATACGCCTATTCATCTCATCTAGCCTCAGGGTCACATCCTCTCAGAACTCACCCTGACCCACTGCTATATCCTCTATCCGCCTCATGATGCGGTCAAAATCAACACTGTCATTACCTCGACTGCGTGAGGTAGACACACCTAGGTTCGGCTCAGAATGCCGAACTCCTGCCTCATTGGCGGCCTTCTCCTCTCTCTCTCCTCTCATCCTCAGTATAGTCCTTGATATGCCACTCATTTGTCTCTTTTTCGAATATCTCGAACCCTTTGTCAACTTCCCTCAAAATCAAGGTAGGGAACATGGCGGCCGTAATGAACGTCGCCAAAATGGGGGATAGCAGGGAATCGAGCGAAAGTGAGCCCGTCCTCTCAAGGAACTTGGAGATCAACCAAGCATGGGGGATGATCGTCCTCTCTCTCGTGTCGTACATGGCCCATAAATCATTCATAATTGTCCACACAAAGGACAGTATGGGCCTACCCTTAAGAAGGGCGTGAAGGACTGTGATATCCCTATGCCTGACTTTGGTCAGGTCGCTACCAAGAGGCAAGATGTTGTTCACAAGAATCTTGTGAAGCACCTTACACCTTGGAGATAAAGCCTTTCGGCTGTAGGAAGTGGAGGACTCGGACTCCAAAATGGATGGGATAAAAACTCTATTAACCTGCTCTGTCCACTCCCCTGACCCAGTCATATCAGTGAAGGCCAATTGGGCCTCATTCCTATACTCGTACCCCTGCTGGTTAGACCCTTCGTAGCCTACCCCAGTATCTAAATTAAATAATTGGCGAAGGATTTGTGCATCCATCGCCACGTCCCTACCATGGACAGTACCTATCAACCTAAAGTTGTTCGCTGAACGACCCGTCTCCCTCCATAGGGTAGACATCCACTCGACTACATCGGACTGATAAATATCATTGCCGCCCAAATCTAACACACTTTCCCACCCCAAATAGTCAAAAAGGTATGGGATCCCGTAATTCTCAAAATCATTCCTCTTAACTCTCTTTTCAGTTAACATTTTATTTGAATATTTCTTATATAATAACAAGTGTGTTCTAATGTGTTCGGGGTGTTGGGATAATAGGCGGTTTGGGGACCAATCTATCGGGAGATTAACATTTTGGGTTCGTTGCCTCGTTCTCCTCAACATCTACAATTTGTGCCAACCAACCACAATATGTATGAAATAAATTAAATAATGTAACCTATAATTGCAAATTGCACAATTACGCTTACTTAAAAAAATGCAACTATGTATATATATATATATATATATATATATATATATATATATATATATATATATATATATATATATATATATATATATATATATACATATATAGAATCAGGTTCATCAGCGTACCTATAAGATTCCAGCGTACCCAGCGTACCCTAATGTGAATGATCTTTCACATATATTTTTTTTGAATAGACATGTATAAGAAAACATTATAAGACTTTTTTTTCAAAAGAAGCAACATCATAAATCTTGTAAATGCTAAAAAAAGATCGTGTGAATGGTCATTCACACCATTCACATTGTATGAAATGACCATTCACATAAATATGCATTGAGCATTCACATAATTTTTAAGGACACAGAAAGTGTGAATACATGTGAAATTCATGTCATGTGTATAACATTAAATTAAACATGGTTATGAAAAAAAAAATTTAAAAAGTTTTTTAAGGTTGGAACCTTCGGGTGCACTTGATTTCGAGAGGTACTTTTTTGAACCTGACTCTATATATATATAGACACACACACACACACACTCTTTTACGCTCACATTTTGCATTCTATATATATATACTAGTTTATTGCCCGCGTGTTACGCGGATATTTTTAATATATATAATAAATTTAATTAAATTAAATGGTAAAGTTATAAATATTTTTTTAAACAAAACTATATAAATATATATGAATAGTAATTATTTGCTTATATTTTTTAAACTTCTATTATATTATATTATAATTAATAAGTTAGTAGAGTATTACATTTTGTTTGATTTGATTTGAATTTAAAAGTAGATTATATTAGATTTAGATGGAATTCAAATAAATTTCTTTATTATTTTTAAAACCCATAAAAAATCACGTATCGATTCATAGTGATGACACGTGACTTCAAAAGTAAAGAGTAAAGTTACTCTTGTCAGGATCTAAAACTGAATAACCAAGATTAACTGATTTGAAATTTATCAGAGTATAAATCAATAATCTTGCCTTGAATCAAAGTTTAATTAAGAAGTTTGCGGAATAACACTTAATTATTTTAACAAAAACTTTCAGAACCAATGAAGCATAAAACATAAGAAGTAATCAAGACTGTTTGTATTGCTGAATTCAATGATTACAATCACCTCTAATCTGTTTTGATTAGACGAAGAACACAGACTGTTCTTAGGGTTTTACAACCTTAGAGGCTTAAGAAAACTTAATCAACAAAGCAATTACAGACTCAAAAATATGCAGAAAACTTCTATGAACTTCTATACAATATTCTGTCTATTTATATTGCTTTTTGGACTTGTTTCCTTGAAGGACTATGACTTCTCTGATAGTAGATACGCTTGAATCTTCATGTAGATATCGTTTCCTGAAAATCAACACTTTCTGTTTATGAAACTGTTGAGCAGCTTGAATCTCTTGACAGCATGAACTGAGCAGCTTGAGTTGTTTTGCTCTGGCAGCTTGAACTTTTACACTGGCAGCTCGAGTTTCTTCAACTAGCAGCATGAACTTTGTATTTACATGAAAAATCTACTAACAGTCTGAGAAGTCTAACTAACAGCTTGAATGTACTTAAACTATTTCCCAACAATCTCCCCCTAACTTAAATTCTTTACACAAGACTTTAAGTTCTATACAAGAATTGGAAATGAATAAGTAAACTGTTATTCACAAACCAAGGCTTTCAAAAACTTACAACTGTGCAAGTTTATGATCTACAACCTTCAAAAATTCTTTCTTCATCTCATATTTATCACAAGATACCCTAACAGATTTTATCTGAAGTAGCATATCTTTTGGTGAATCATAAAATTCAAGATTGAAGAATATACCAGGTCCATCTGAAAATTTGATTCTGTATGTCCTTGACTTGACAAACAGATCAACTTGCTTGACCTTCTTCCCCTTCTTCACAGCATCCTCTATTTCTTTCCTTGCAGATTCAGGGTCAACAATTGATTTTAGATCTTTAATTACTTGCTTCACTTGTGGTAGAGCAGATCTAACTTGTGATACAGACCCAATGTTGTGCATTCTGATAAGCTCATCTCTGGTCAACTTCTGAACCATCTTGCAAAATGTATCATATTCTTCTTCTGGTCCAGACTCTCTTCTTATCACAAACTTAATTCTCAAGTCACGGTCATCCAGTGACTTAGCAAACCAGTAGTTGATTTGAGGCTTTGTAAAATCATGTTGATCAATCAGATTCTCTATCTCCATAGTCTTTTGTAGTTGTTGCTCAAAGAGCACCCTTTTAACCGATGAAGGAATAGAAAGAGCAGCTTGATCAGTGGGAACAGGTGTACTGGCAGCAGCTTCAGTTGGTACTGGATCTTTTGATGTTTGGACTTTTTGGGATGGTTGAGCTTCTGGAGAGACTTTTGTTCTCTTTCTTTTGTCCATCTCCTTGTCATGAATCTCCTGCAGCCTTTCAGTTGTCATGGACTGAGCCATTTTCTCTGGGATACCAGCTGCAAATGCAAAATTTATCAAAAATCTTCTGTGCTCAGCTTTAGTGTGCCCTGTTGGCATCTTTCTCTTCTTTTCACCTTGTTTGCCCACAAACCCCTTTAGGTAATCACCTAATGTCTCATCATCATCTATTGGGGGCTGGGCTTGCTGATCTAATTCTTTATCCTGTTCTTCTGCTAACCTTTTGGCAACTTCAGCATCAAAGGCAATCTGGGCTTCTTTGGAGGAGAATTTGTGCTTTGGAGATTCAATAAGAATGCCCTTGCCCTTGTCTTTTACAGAAGAGGATGTTGCTTGGACTGTACTTGATGGAGCTTGAATGCCTTCCCTGATCACAACTCCATTGACTTTTGAAGGAGCAGCTTGAGTTTCTAGGCTAACAGCTTGAGAAGCTGTTGGGACTGCTAGCCTAGAAACTGGGACTGTTGGTGCTACTTGGACTGTTGTTGTTGTTGGAGCTGCTTGGACTGATTTAGGAACCTCCTGATTCTCCCCCTTTTTGGAAGCATTGGTTTGGTCAGAAGGACCTACAACCTTTACCCATTGGGTTTGAATCAAACGCTCTAATTGAATGAGCTTATTTCCACAAAGGGTAAACCCCTTATGAAGATAATCCATCCTCTGATTTTGAGCCATTTCTGATTGCTTTAGGGCCATTATTTGTGCACCCTGTGCAGCAATGATGGACATTTGGTATTCCAACATAGCTACAACAGGTTTCAGGTTGGGATCCGTCAAAAGCATGAGTTGCAGACTAGTCTCAAGATCAGAAAACACCTGTGGTGCTTGTGATCTATCACTGACATTAATACCAGAAGTAGAAACCTCTGGGCCCCTCTGTTCTTGGTACTGGGGACTTCCAGCTTGTGTTTGCACACTTGCTGTTGCCATGGGCGTGGTCTTAGCTATGTTGGCACTCTCCTGTGCCTCTTGTGCAGAGACATCAGTAGTGCCAGCCACAGAACCCATATGAACCATCTCTGAAGAGATGTTCACCTCCTGAGTGAGGATGGGAGTTTCCTCTAGTGGTTCCCTTTGGATATGCTGTGCAGGAGTATCCTCCTGCACAGGGATATATGGCTCTTGCTGATGGGAGGAGGAGGAAGGAGCTCCTGGTCCCCTTTTTCTTTTGTATATATTTCTGAGTGGGCGTGTTGGCTGTACAAAAGGATCAGTGGGAGTTTGTGTATCATGAGGAGTGGGTTGGGGTCTTGGGGGTGTAGCAGTGATGTTAGGCTGAGCTTGCTCAAGACCCTCTCCTCTGTTTCCTGAAATGATGTTCATCATTGCAGAGGGCAATGGAACATCTACACTGACAAAATTGGCACTTGGCTTTATCAGCCTTTTGATTGAAGATAATGAGTGCCTATGGGAAACATGTATCCGTTTATGTAAATGTGGAGTTGTGCAGGTGTGTGCAATGATTTCTGCCAAAAATCTGGGATACATCAAAAATTTCCCATTCTTTAAGGAATGATGCCTTAACATCCCCTGAAAAATCATGTTAGAAAAATTGAACTGTTGGCCAGTAGAAAAGCACACTAAGGCAGTGGCAATATTCGAAGAAAACTCAGACCAACCAGTTCTTTTGGGGCTTAAACATTGCTGAATAATGTGCACAAGGTATTTCCATTTAGGAGAAAAATGTGCCTTAAGAAAAGTAAAAGAATCAGCAGGACCCCTATAACCAATGTTTTGAAGACCAAAATGTAAAGCTTGAAGGGATAAGTCGGTTATACCTGAGGCATCTTGAAGATGCAAGTGACGTCTGATGGATTCCTCAGTGATATGGATAGTAGTTCCATCAATCTTGGAAAGAAGGGTAGGCACTCCATTGATGGTTTGAGAATATGCATGATGCCAAAATTGTTCAATATGGGAGATGTATATAGTAGGGTTTATGGTTAGGGCATAATGGATATGGGAGTGCCTGAGGAAGTCCATCATTGTATGGAACGGTTGGAGTTCAACATGTTTCAGAGTGTATGGGAGGCAGTTGTGTTCTTTTACGAACTCCATGGATGATCAAACGATGGTTTTAGGGTTTGAAAGAAGAATGTCTGATTCGTTCAGAGAGAAAGTAGAAGGCCGTGGAAGAAAAAATATGTAACTGGTAGTTACAACTGAACAAAACTGGGATCTTTAAAGGTTTCGAAAAGGTTGGGTCCCGCGCACACATTTGAAAAATTACCCAAATACCCTGCACACTTTGACAGATCAAGTGAAAATAATTAGCAGTCCGAGAAAATGAACTAGCAGCATGAAAAAAATACTCATGCTGGTAGTGTAAAATTGTGCAACTTTTCAATGGAACAGTGTCTCCCCCTTAAATTAGCATACTGAGTCGATAATAATGAAAACCAATTAATCCATGTTTACCATACCAATATTTGATATTAGGAAAGTGAACCTTCCCACATCAAAAGGTTATGTAAATAGATCAGCTAGCTGATCATCTGTATGTATTTTGGTAACTTGGATTAACTTCTTTTCATTACAATCTCTGATGAAGTGAAATCTGATTTCTATATGCTTGGTTTTTGGGAATTTCACTGGGTTTTGCACAATGCTAATTGCACTTGAATTGTCAATATAAATAGGAGTGGATAAGAAATTCATACCATAGTCTCTTAGCTGATTTTGAATCCACATTACCTGGGAGCAGCAGCTTGCAGCTGCTACGTATTCTGCTTCAGTGGATGATGTGGAGACAGTTGTTTGCTTTTTGCATTGCCAAGAGACCAGTCTTGCTCCTAAGTATTGACATCCACCAGTTGTGGATTTTCTGTCAATGTTGCATCCACCATAGTCACTGTCAGAATAAGCAGTTAGTTCAAAAGAAGAGTCTTTAGGATACCATAGACCTAAATGTGGTTGGCCTTTAAGATATCTAAAGATTCTCTTAACAGCAACCAAGTGAGAATCCTTTGGAGAGCATTGAAACCTAGCACACACACAGACAGCAAACATAATATCAGGTCTTGAAGATGTTAGATACATGAGAGATCCTATAAGGGATCTGTATAGATGAATATCCACATCTATGCCATCTTTGTCTGTATGGAGCTGTTTATGAGGATCCATTGGAGTGCTTGCAACCTTTGTGTCTTGATAGCAAAACTTTTCCAATATGTCTTTGACATACTTTGATTGACTTATGAATAGACCAGTAGGCTTCTGTTTAACTTGTAGCCCTAGAAAGAATGTGAGTTCCCCCATTGAACTCATTTGAAACTTTTTGTGCATTAGAGCCTCAAATTCTTTGCACAAACTATCATTAGTTGAGCCAAAGATGATGTCATCAACATAGATTTGGACAAGTAGAATATCAGCTTTGATGGATTTAGTGAAGAGTGTTTTGTCCAGAGTGCCTCTCTTGAATCCATTCTGTAGAAGATATGAGGACAGTGTGTCATACCATGCTCTGGGGGCTTGGTGAAGACCATAGAGAGCTTTGTCTAGCTTGATACACTTTAAATCCTTTGAAACTTGCATATGCTAGAAACAGTCTGATGGCTTCAATTCTTGCTACTGGAGCAAAGACATCATCATAATCTATTCCTTCTTCTTGAGTGTACCCTTGTGCTACTAGTCTTGCTTTGTTCTTGATGACTATCCCTCTATCATCCTTCTTGTTTCTGAACACCCATCTTGTACCTATTGCTCTCTTACCTTTAGGAAGATCCACCAGAGTCCATACATTCTGAATTTTGAACTGTAAAAGCTCTTCTTGCATAGCTTCAATCCAGGATGAATCTTTTAATGCTTCTGATGCCTTTTTAGGTTCCAATTGAGACATGAAACAGGCATGTTCAAAAGCAGCTAGACTGAATTCAGGAACTGCTAGTTCAGCAACAACAGTCTCATTTTGAACCATTTTCCTTGTTTGAACAGGAGTGCTTGGATCACCCAGTATTTGATTGAGAGGGTGATACTTGTGAACTCTTAGTGTGGGCTCTCTCTTTGTTTGAAAAGAGGTTCCAAGGTTTGTATCATCTCCATCAGAACCAGTGAATGGTTCAGTTTCTGAAACAGCTTGACTTGAATCTGGGACTGTTTCCTGTTGTGTTGGAGCTGTTCTTTCAGAACTTTGGAGTGGCACTTCAGTGTCTGGATTTGTATCATTCAGGACCCCTGGAGGATCACAAGACAGAAGTGGTAGAGTGGTGAAATCATCCCAACTTGTTGAATCTGCAGCAGTCTGAGACTTTGTGCCAACAGCATGAGAAATTGTATTGGCAGCATGAGAATTCGTGTTAGCAGCTTCAACCCTGTATGCATCAGCTTCTTGCAGTATACTCAACAAAGCTCAGAGAATTTGTTAGTGAAACTAAATCAAACAACCAATCAGGACCAGTGCCTTTGATATTAGCAGTATTTTCATTAAATTCAACATTGGCACTTTCTTCAATTGTTTTAGACACACTGTTGTATACTCTATAGGCTTTGCTTTGAGTTGAGTATCCTACAAAGAATCCTTCTTCAGCCTTACTCTCAAACTTCCCTAAGTGAGTCTTAGTGTGAAGGATAGTACATGGGCATCCAAAGGGCTTGAAGAAAGCTATTAGGGGACTTCTGTTATGGAATAACTCATAGGGAGTTTTCCCTTGTGATTGAACTACTTGAACCCTATTTAGAACATAACAGGCTGTATTAACAGCTTCTGCCCAGAAAGTCATTGGCAGATTTGAATCAGCTAGCATTGTTCTAGCAGCCTCAATTAATGTTCTGTTCTTTCTTTCAGCTAAACCATTTTGCTGTGGTGTTCTTGGTGCACTATATTGTCTAGCAATGCCATTGGACTCACAGAAACTGTTTAGAATTTGATTTTTAAATTCAGTTCCATTGTCTGATCTTATCACCTTAACTTTGGAATTGGATTGGTTTTCTATCTTAAGGATAAAAGACTTAACTAGCTCAGCAGTTTCATCTTTGGACCTAAGAAAGTAAACCCAAGTAAATCTGGTGAAATCATCAACAATGACTAAACACTATGCCCTTTTATTCAAACTCAAAACAGATGTTGGACCAAATAGATCCATATGTAACAACTGAAGAACAGATGAGATTGAATTTACTTCTCTGGCCTTATGAGAAGTTTTGTGTTGCTTACCTTTAAGACATGCTACACAATGATCATCACAAATGAACTCCTTTTGTGGTAATCCTCTTACCAGATTCTTTTTAACTAAATCATTCATGGACTTGAAGTTCATGTGACACATGCTTCTATGCCAAAGAGCAGACTCATTTGATGATGCTTTGGATATTAAACAGCTTAAAGTATTTGATTTAGTCAAGGGAGCTGTGTCCAGGCAGTAAACATTGTCCTTTCTTGGTGTTCTAAGTAAAACAAGATTTTCAGGAATTTTGAAATCCTTTGAAAGAACAATGCACTCAGAATCTGTGAACAGAACAATGTTTTGTTTGTCACAGATTTGAGAGACACTCAATAAATTGTACTTAAGCTGTTCAACATACAAAACATCATGGAATGTCATGTTGCCTGCATTTACAGTACCTTTACCTGTAACCTTACCTCCTTTTGAATTGCCTCCAAATGCGACAAAACCTCCATCAAAGCCTTTGAAATTTGACAAGCATTCAGAATTGCCTGTCATGTGCCTAGAGCATCCACTGTCCAGATGCCATCTTGTTCTATGAGGAGACCTGTGGTTTCCCTGCACAAATAACAGCTTAGTTAGTAGTGGAGTAAACCCAAACCAAATTGGTTTTGGGTTGGCCTTGTACATTGACATAACTAAAAACTGTTTTTGACTTCTTATACTTGGTGAGATCTACTGATGGAGTCTTTGGAGAGTATTTAGTGATAATATGAGGTATCCAACTATTTTGATCATCTTTTCTTCTGACAGTCTCAGATGATTCACTAGCAGCTCCAGTTTGATGCCCAGCAGCTTGAGCTGTGTTTGTAGTGCTAACAGTTTCAGTTTTTGCACTAACAGCATCAGATTTTGACTTAGCAGTCTGATCTTTTGCATTAGCAGTTTGAGCAACAGATTTGTCCTTGACACACCATATTTGTTTAAAACTTGATTTAGGCTTTGCCAAAACTTGTTTTTGATGTGTGGACTGTTTTTTATTAACTTTTGAGAATCTGTGATCAACTGTTCTTTTTGGAGCTTCTGTGGAAGGTTTCACTTTTGAGTGCTTTGCCTGATTAGGATTTGATTTTGTGTGATGCACAGTCTGTTTTGCAACAACTGGTTTGTAAAAACAATCCTTGGCTAAGTGATTCTTCCTTCCACAGTGAAAGCATCTTTTGATAGTTTGAACTGGAAGTATCCTTCCACTCGTTTTGTTAAAAACCCGTTTGTTTGGTGAGTTTGGCACATAACCTAGGAAGTATCCTTTGTCAGCCTTTTCACCAAACTTCGGTTGATGTTTTGTTCTTAAAAGTGTGCATGGTACTCCAAACGGTTCGAATCCAGTTAAGTTAGGTGGCCTTTTATTCAAAATTTCATAACATGTTTTGTTCAATGATTTGACTGTAAGGACTCTATTTAAAATATGGCACGCGGTATTCACTGCCTCCCCCCAAAACATGGTAGGAAGCTTTGAATCCGAAAGCATAGTCCTTGCAGCCTCAATCAATGTTCTGTTTTTACGTTCGGCCACCCCATTCTGTTGAGGTTCATATGGTGCACTGAATTGATGCACGATGCCCTTTGATAGGCAATATACACCAATTACAGAGTTTTTAAATTCAGTCCCATTATCACTACGAATATGTTTAACCCTTGTTCCGTAGGAGTTTTCCACTTGGTCTAAGAACCCGATGAGCTTTGTAGCCGTCTCGTCCTTCGTACCTAAAAAGAAAACCCATGAAAACCGTGAGTAATCGTCAGTGATAACTAAGCAAAACCAACTACCTCCTATACTCCTTTTGTTGATAGGGCCAAAAAGGTCCATATGCAACAAATCGAATGTCGAGGTTATGGAGTTCAGCTTCTTGGACTTGTGTGTCTTTTTATGTTGCTTGCCCTTCATGCACGGTAGACACTTGTCTTCAAACTGAAAGCTCTTCAGAGGCACTCCTTGCACCAAACCATTCTTCGTTATGTAGTTCATTTTCCTTAGGTGCAAGTGAGCCATGCGTCTGTGCCACAAAACCGATTCCGTCTCCGAAGCTTTTGATAGTAAGCAGATCGGACCCATCGAATTATCTGGCTTGTTCATATCGAGCATGTACAAGTCATTCTTCCTTGGAGCCCGCATCAATATCCAATCTTCAGGTATCTTGAATCCCGGCTTTAGCACTAACGCCTCAGTGTCAGTAAATAACACCGAGTTCTTCTTATCACAGATTTGAGATACACTAATGAGATTATGAACCAGTTTATCAACGTGATAAACTTGATCCAATGTAATCGTCCCATTAGTGACTTCTCCAGTTCCAGTGATATTTCCTCCTTTGTTGCCCGCGAATGATACAAATCCCCTATTACCCCCCTTGAAGTCTGTGAGAAGACTTCTTTCCCCCGTCATGTGCCTGGAGCAACCACTGTCGACGAACCACTTGTTGTTTGGACCGGTAGTTATCTCCTGCACATGAAAGAAAATAGGTTAGTTATCACGGGGAACCCAAGCCATGACTGACTTGGTAATACCATTCTCGTCCACATACGTGAATTCTTTCAAGTACCCATCTCGCCTTTCAGGTGACTTGGGCCTTTGAACTGAATTCTGTTGTGGTGCCGAGTGATTTAGATTCACTCTTTGCCTTTGAGTAGGCATTTGTTGTGGTGCTCTAGAATAAGTCTTATTATAATGCATTTCAGACTGTGATCCCTGAGCTCTTACCGGAACATATTGTCTAACAGGAGTATGTGACCTAACTGGAGTGTGTGACCTGCTAGGTGTTGTGCTCCTATAGACTTGTTGGGGTGCTGACCTAGATTGATTAATGACACGATTCGGTGAATTTGTCCTAACCACTTCTTTTGGTCCAACCTTAACCGGTGTTTGTTTCACAACAAGTTTTGGTGCGGCCTGCACAGTTTTCTCGGTAGGTTGAGAACTACTGCTGCTTGCCACAGTTGGTGAGGGCTTAACAGGTGTTGGGTTCACTGTCTTAGAGGTAACATCAGCTTTCCTATTTGGACAGTGAGAAGCAACATGCCCTTTCTCGTGACATCTAAAGCAAGACATCTTATCCATGGACTTTTTGGTTGGTCCCTTAGATCTAGGTGTCTCACTAGTGTCTACTTCCTTTGGTACATCTACAGTGTCTGTCTCTTCGACCTGGTCAGCCCATGAAATTTTCTGTTTTCCTGCAGGTGTTTCACTGGAGGAAGACACAAATTTCACTTTCTTGACCTTGACAGTAGAGTCAGTCACCTTAGGTGTATTTTCAACTGTAGGCTCAGGTGTCGGTTCAGGTAGGTCCTCTAAGTCTACTGAGTTGTCAGTTTTCTCCTGAGGCTGAGGCACATAGTTTGCATTGAACGGTGGAGGAATCTCGTGAAAACCTAGACCTACAGGCTTCTTAGACTGTCTTTGGGCATCTAAGACTTTCCCTAGGTTTAGGCTCAAATTCCTAAACTTTTCCAGCTTGCTATTTGCCTCTGCTACCTTAACCTTGGTCTCGGCTAGCTCTATGTCCTTATCTTTCAGACTTTTGGTCAAGGCCTCTACGTGCTCATACATAAGCTCTATCCTAACACACTGCTCACTCAGTTTGTCTTTTAGAACGATTACGTCTTGAGCATCAGCCTTAAGCTTTTCTTTTAAATCTTGTTTTATATCATTTAGGCTAGCATTTTCAATTTTTAAATTTTCATTTTGAGCAGCTATGGTCTTATGTGAGTCTAAGACTAGATTTAACCAATCGTTAGAACTAACACATAAAGCACATAATTCACGAAATAGAGAATAAGAAAGACTAACCTTAGAGTTATCAGATTCCACGTTGGCCATCTGAGCAGCAAACTCCAGCACGGTCTGATCATTCGCCTTCTCTACCCACATCGGACTGTTTTCCCTTGTGGTCTGCTCATCTTCATGACAACCATTCTCCGTAACTTCAGCCATGAAGGCTCTAGCATTGGACTCAGGATGTGAACTCCAGTCATAGGTACCATCTAGCTGTCTGTCAGACGTGACATTGGATATTAGACCCGCTAGATTGGCTTGACCAGATGAGGAACTCGGAAGGTATCTCTGTTGGGACTGATTTTGGTACTGTCCTTGATGCTGATTCTGTCCTTGGTATGATTCTACCTTCGGTCTTTGACACTCCCTGGCGAAATGTCCCAATCCCTGACAGTTGTAGCATTTGACCTTAGACTTATCAAATCCTATCCCTTTGTTGTTCATTTGCAGATTCCTCCCAGTTCTCTTAATGAATCTTTTAACCCTCTGGGTCACCATGGCCAGGTGCCACTTAAGATCCATTTCCTCTAAGTCATCAGGGTCGACCTGATCGTAATCTTCATCCCAAAGAGCCGGATCATTGATCTTCCCTTGAACACAATTTCCATAAGCTGCCACAAAGGAAGCAAGCAGATTTAAATGTTCTTCTGCGGACTTTGCGCTCATGGGCATCTTCGAATAGCTCTGACTGGTCGATGCCTGTTGGACTTGAGGTTGCGGTTCTTCCGATCTTCCTAACCCTAAGAACGCGCGATTCAGTGAGTCTTCGGACTCTGGTGGCGATGACGTTTCTCCGGTGAAAAACGCTGTAGCACTCTTCTGATCAGCTGTCACTGATGATTTAGATGTCTTTCCAAAATACATCGCCGGATTTTGGACTTGCTCGTAATCAGTCTCAGCCTTTATCATCTCGAAGTGATATGCCCTCAACGTTCCCACGATGTCATCCAGCGATTGAGCATAGTATTTGTCTTCATTAAGCTTAATCATTGCCACGTACATAGCCCATTTGGCTGGTAGGGCATCAAGAAGCTTGTTGTTCTTGTCACTGTCCGAGTACTCAATGCCATGACTTTCAAGCTCTGTTATCAGATGATAGAACCTTGTGATAATATCATCTAACTGTTCATCCTTAAGAGCCTTGAAAATCGCAAACTGTTGGGTCAACAGCTCTGTACGCTTTCTACGTACCCGTGGATTACCCTCACACCTTTTCTGGAGAGATTCCCAAAGTTCTTTCGACGTCCTTTGAGTCCGAAATGTGTGCAAGATATCTTGAGGTAACGCCATACGGATAATGGAGAAAGCCTTGTTTTCAGCTTCAAATAGTTTTTTGTCATCCTCTTTCATCATCTGGTATGACAGAACCTTTTGACGGCCTTCAACCTCAGATACTGGTGGAATGTACCCTTCATCTATGCACACCCACATGCGCATATCGTTGAATCGTACAAAATCCGTAAATCTGTCCTTCCACCAGTAATAATCCTCAACTTTCATCAGCTTTGGCGGTGCATTTGCCTTCCCAACTTCGTGATCCATCTCAAGGAATTTCTGAAGGTTTGACATCTTTTCTGAAAGAATTTGAATTTGAACTTAATTAATTTAATTTGAAACTGATTTAGATTAACTTATTCGAATCTAGATAGATTCGAAACTAATTAATATTAAATCTTTTGAGATTAAATTCGATTAAGTCTTAAAAGTCAAGTAGATTCAAAATAATGTCAGATTCGAGGAACTCCTTAGATTCGAAGTTATATCAGATTCGAAGGACTCTATAGATTCGAAGACCCTTAGAATCGAAGGCACGGTAGAGTCGAATGACAGCAGATTCGAAACACTAGATTCGAAATAATACTAGATTCGAAATAAACTCGACACTAATACTAGATTCGAGATCCTATTCGAATGAAGCAACAGATTCGAAACTAAGTAGAATCGAAACACTCTGAAATTGACTCGAAAGGAGCGTATTTTGGTTAGACTCGAAAATAAAGTAAAACCCTAATTACCCCTATAGATTCGAGCGCCGCAAACTCGAAAAACGGCTAACACTTTGATTTTTTGACGTTTTATAGATTAAATCACTATTTTTCAAATGAAAAATAATGATTTCGACCAAAAACGTGAAAAACGACAAAGTGTTTCCCGAATATGAATTTGCTAAGCTCAAAAACACGTTTTTGAGAGAAAAACCGTCCAACTAGCGTCAAGAAACCTAGAATGTATCTGATGAACACGAAGAACACCAAGAACACTCCGTAGGCTCTGATACCACTTGTAAGGTCTACCACTGCAAGATCTATCTAGACGCGGATCCGTTAACGAGTGCGGAATCCTCGTTGACGGTCAGACGGACAACTCTCAACCAACGGAAACACGGAGACTATTAGACGCTGAACGAATGACACACGAACGATCCTACGTACTAATTCTCTCCGAAACGGGACTCACCAAGCTGATAAACTCGAGATCGCCTCTTGCTCAATTCCTCACGAATTCTGCAAAAAGTCCCTTAATCATTCGAGTCTATCCCTAATTATAGACCCTGATTCGAATCTGATGTGGGTCAGACTCGAATCTGGCCCAAGGCCCATTCGAATCTGTCCATCTGACAGATTCGAATCTAGCCTATTCGAATCTAAGGACTCATTCGAATCTATCACAGATTCGAATGTATCCTTTTATGTAATTCAAATCTAGCCTTTGACATATATAACTAAGTGTTTGAAACTTATGTTTTAACTTATGCTTGAGTTAATCTTTGACCTTTATGTTTGAACTTCTTGTAATATGTTACATCAAGTTCAAACACACAATCAATAACAGACAAACACATATTAAACATATATATCAAAATACTTGGTTAATACTCAGAATATTACCTAAACCATAATGCAGATCGATTAGACTGCTATCGTCACACAGGGTGTACCAACACTCTTTCCTGCTGTTGTTTAGGAAACTTTTGAACACCATGCTTTTGGCATGTGCAGATTGAAACAGTTTTACCTCTTTTAGTTCCTTTTGATGAAGATGCAGTGTTACAGTTAGAATATACAGAAACTTGTGGAGTAGCATTGCATACACTCATCTTCTCTTTTCCTTTCTTACTGGGAACTTGGACTTCTATGGGTGCACTCTTTGTGTCACAGTCTCTATTTTGACTCTTATCTTCTTTTAATTCAGGACTGTTATCAAGAATAGGATCTACAATAGTCATAGACTCATCTAGTGGTTCATTGACAAGTCTATCAGCAACTTCACTCATTGGATGAATGTACTTGTTATTATATGGAGGTGGAGTAGCTCTGTATCCTATTCCTTCTTTGGGATTGACCTGAGATTTCACTCTATCTTTGAATTGAACTTCCATTAGGTGTTCTAGCTTTTGATTTGCTAACTTGAAGTTACCTAGATCTATGTTAACAGATTCTAGTTTCTTATTAGCCTCTAACACCTTCTGTTCAGTCTCTTCTACCTTTTTATTCAGAGATTCTATTTTCTTATTGAGTTCCTTTTTCTCCCATTCATGATAGGTTCTATCATACCCCATTTGAATCTCATTATCCTTATAATCATTGATCTGTTTTTCCAGATCTTCTATGGCTTGCATATATTCATATCTCCTTTCTTCCATCTTAGCTAGAGTTTTGCACATGCTCTCATTATGATCTCTGTACTTTTAAACCATATTTTTGCATGATTGAGAGCAGAGTTTAGAATTTACCTCAGATGGTAGTTCAGTGGAGGAGACATTTGATGTTTCTGCCATAAGTGCTTGATTTTGAAATTCTTCCTCTGTCTGATCACTCCAGTCAAACACATTGTCTTCTTGAGAGACAAGTGCTGTTGATGAGGACGCTTGGATGGGCTGTGAAGTCCTTGATGGCTGTTGACCTTGAGATCTACATTCTCTGGCAAAGTGACCAAGCTTATGGCATTTATAGCATTCCACTTTTGATTTATCAAAAGATGGTTTGCCTTCTGTCTTGGCTTGAAAGTTGGCCCTACCAGTTCTTTTCAGAAATCTTTTGGCTCTCATGGTCAGCATTGCATGTTGCCACTTTAAATCCATCTCTTCAAGATCATCTGGATGAATTTGTTCCAAGTCTTCAACATTTAGAGCAAATAATCCATCATTGGCAACAAAAGCCTCATAGTGAGTTTCAGCAGAATTGTCATCACCACCTGAAAAAGAATCACAGTTATTAGATTTTTCAGAAGACAGAAGAGCAGTGTTGTGATTATAAGAAAAGGATTTCTTTTTAGCATCAATCTCAGTCTCAAACACTCTGAAACTGTTATACAGATCATCCAATTCTATCTCATCAAGGGTGTCTTTTGTTCTCCACTGTGCAGCATAGACTGTCCATTCTTCTCCAAGAGATCTGAGAAACTTTCTGTTGACTTCATCTTGATCCAGATTGACCTTTGCACTTTCCAGTTCACTTATCAGTTTGTTGAACCTGTCAAAGATTTGAGTGAGGTTTTCATTCTTGCCACCAGAAAAGTTTTCATACTGCTGTTTCAAGAGGTCTTTTTGATTTCTCTTGGTACTGGCATTACCAGCAAACCTCTTCTCTAAGGCATTCCAAAGAGAGTGAGCAGTATAAAACTTTTTGAACTGATGTTGATAAGCATTAGGAATGGCTATTTGTAATAGTGTGAGTGCTTTCACTTCATTCATTCTAGCCTTCCTTTCAAGTTCAGTTTTTGGAGGAGTTTTGACTGGTTTTCCCTCAGCATCAAGTTCTGGATCAACTACAGGAGGGAATTCAACAGCTTCCCATATGGCATAATCAATGAATTGAATATGTTGTTGAATCCTGAGTTTCCACATCTCAAACTCAGTGGGCTTGAGCATAGGCACTTTGAGTCCTTGCCCAGATCCACTGCTGCTATTTTCAAATTCCATTGTAAAAGATTAAAAATTTTGAAGAAAGTTTTCGACTTTGAAAAACAAAGAACGACCTGTGGCTCTGATACCACTTGTCAGGATCTAAAACTGAATAACCAATATTAACTGATTTGAAATTTATCAGAGTATAAATCAATAATCTTGCCTTGAATCAAAGTTTAATTAAGAAGTTTCCGGAATAACACTTAATTATTTTAACAAAAACTTTCAGAACCAATGAAGCATAAAACATAAGAAGTAATCAAGACTGTTTGTATTGCTGAATTCAATGATTACAATCACCTCTAATCTGTTTTGATTAGACGAAGAACACAGACTGTTCTTAGGGTTTTACAAACTTAGAGGCTTAAGAAAACTTAATCAACAAAGCAATTACAGACTCAAAAATGTGCAGAAAACTTCTATGAACTTCTATACAATATTCTGTCTATTTATATTGCTTTTTGGACTTGTTTCCTTGAAGGACTATGACTTCTCTGATAGTAGATACGCTTGAATCTTCATGTAGATATCGTTTCCTGAAAATCAGCACTTTCTGTTTATGAAACTGTTGAGCAGCTTGAATCTCTTGACAGCATGAACTGAGCAGCTTGAGTTGTTTTGCTCTGGCAGCTTGAACTTTTACACTGGCAGCTCGAGTTTCTTCAACTAGCAGCATGAACTTTGTATTTACATGATAACAGTCTGAGAAGTCTAACTAACAGCTTGAATGTACTTAAACTATTTCCCAACAACTCTTTATTATAATAGGATAGTTTCCCGTTCAAAAAAAATTTATTATAGATATATAGATTAGCTAGATTATCAAGTACTATTTATATCAATTCATATTTTCATCTAGATTTTTTAAAATTGATAATAAGAATTGATAATTTCTTATAATTGCTACTAATAAGTATTAATAATAGAAATTTCTAAGAATAAAAGTAGATTTTAAATTCTATAAATTAGTTTAAATTTTCAAATCAATACGTTTGTAGAATATTTATGAATGAAAACATATGAAATATATGAAGGAATAATTGTATCTAATTTGTCAACATTTTATACTTAATATGATTTAACTAAAAAAGTTATGTTATATTAATAAATAAATATTTGTTTTAAGATATAAATTATACAAAATTATTACAATTATTATATGCATGTTTCGAATTTTAAAGACAATATATATGTTTTAGTTATTAGCAACCTATTGGTTAATTTTTTTTATATATAATAAATTGAAGTGATTAATGTGAGGACATAAATTAGGAAAGAAAGATAAAATGTTATTTGTATATTTTTTAATTATTGATTTTAATTAGGAAAGAAAGATAAAGTGACATAGATATAATTATTGATTTTAATTAAGGGTATAAGAGACATTTCATAAATAATTATGAGTTGTCATTAATCTGGACCATTGATTTATTTTCATCCAATGGTCCAGAAACTACAAGTGGTTTTCTTATTTTATATAGTATAGATTCTATAATTTGCCATTATTTTAAGCAGTAAACATTTATCATATTTTAATAAAAATCATTTAGCACATAAAATTACTTTTTAAGCTAATCACCCAAGTTTTATGATTTTAATAATACATGCACATTTAGGCAACCAACTTTTTAAATTCAAATTAACTTCTAGAAATTAACCATGACAAATTAACAAACTTAACACATAAAAACATATCTCATAAAACATACATCAAGGGTATCATCAAATTCATGTAGTTTCACATACTTTGACTCTAAAAAGTCAAAATCACCATGAAAACTCCATGGATGACCATGAAGCTCAAGCTTTCATTTTTGCTCAAAAAGTATGAAATAAGTTGCAATAACACAATAAAAACACTAACCTTGGTGATTGGAAGCTTAACTTGGTACAAATCTAGCTTTTTTTTTTCTTCACCACTTTTCTTTACCCAAAAATCTTCAAAATGGATGAAACTACCCACAAAGAGGTGATTTATATCCTAGATCTTTAATATTTATGAAAATGTAGGTGTTTTGAATCTTAAATTTGCAAATTTTGTGCACAAAAATGATGTTTTTGGGAGAGAGCCGCACAACCAACCGTAGACAAAGGTTCTAGGGTTTGTAGAATTGAAGAGTGATGCTCAAATCGGGTTTTGAGGTCGATGGGACGCAGGGCCAGCGCAGGCCTGCGCCCCACCCCCCCTACGCCCAACTCTGCTGAAAATTCAAATTTTTACTGTTTTGGTACGCGGGGCAGTAATTTTTCTAATTTTTAATATAGTTAGTAGTCCAAAATTTTTTGTGAGGTCTATATTAATTAATTAATTTTATCGTTATAACCTACCCTCACCAACTTAGACTTTGGGACGACCTCGTCACATCAAAATTAATTCATTGGTTAAGATTATAGAAAGATAAACCGGTACATATTCCTTATCCATAATAATTAAACTTAAACAAACAAATAATAAACAAACCACACTTTATAAATAAAAAAATAAAAATAAAGTACTATTACAATCCAAATAAACGTAAATAACCAAACCAAACAAAATAAACCACCACATCAAAAATACATCAAACCATACTTAATGTTTTAGCATGCATAATTAAAATTAATATTCAAATAATTATAAAATCATCATTCGGCCGGAGGTGCGACAATCTCTTCCAACTCTCCGACAGTGATCTGAAGATTGGTGAGCCAGTCTGAGTGACTTTGAAATAGTTTCGCATGTTTGTTTTGCTCCTCTTGCAACTTTTCAATATTCTTCACCAATTCTATGTTTGCATTTAGTATGCTACCCATGACGCCCTTCAGAATGTTGATTTGAGATCTCATCAAGTCTTCGATTGTTACATGTTCCCATGATCTTTCATCCTCTTTGTCGTTTTGTCCTTCAGGGTTGTCGGGTACAATGAATGGGATTTGGGTTACTTTAGATGTTTTTGGACAACGAATTTGATAGCCTAAATGGTTTTTCTCAAAGACTAGCCCTAACATTGTGACGCTAGTGAACCAAATCTCGTTTGGGTTAAGGTATTTAATTGGCAATTGTTCCGACACCGCTTTCTTAATAATGAATAGCTCAGTTAGAATACGGCAGTGTGGATAATTCATCCTTTGCCCTGGGAAACTACACTCCCACAGATTTTCCATTATTATGTATCCTAAGGATATGGTCGGGTATCCAGTCATTAACGCATGCACTAACAGTATCTCTTGGGATCTAACAACAGTGGTGTCTTGACTTCTGGGAAGGAAGTTGAGGATGACAAACTTCCATAGCACCTTAGCTAGCGGACATAAGTCCCCCTATTATAGTGGACATACCCTCTGGCCTCCTCTATTGACATTCCAAATACCGCGGCTAACATCCCATCCCATTTCTTAGACCATCCACCAATTTGTCTCGCTCTACCCCCTTGAAGATCTAAAGATGACCAAAATTCCCTAGGCCTTGGGATATCTGCGTCTATACCGAATTCCTCACAAAGGATTTTCCTAGATATTGACACTTTCTTGTTTCCTACAATTCCCGTGAGCTCAAAGTCATGGTCCTCTTCCTCTTCTGCTTTCCGAACAGTAGCGAACCACTGTTGGATCAAACTAGTATGAATATACGAAAGTTCCCATTGTATGGCTTTAGCCCATCCTAGTCACTCAAAACACTCTAATGTTTCAAATTTATCAAAGTCAGATTCTTTTAGGGTACGCTCTATGAGAAACCTAGGGTGTTTACCATTGTTAGTGTTGGGTGGAATTTCCGGGAACTCCACATTGAGTGGTTTTTTGAAACGAACATCCCTAGGGTCGTGGGTTCTCATCCTAGGTTTTTGGGAATTTCCAGGACGGTTACCGTTTGCATGGAACTGGGTTGACATCTAAAAATAATGCAAAGACAAAGGATTAAAAATGTGGGGTTTTTACGTAAATGATGCATGATAATTTAAACACCCTTTTCCAATAATAAACAACTTATCCTAAGTCTCACCAACAATGTGAGCTCAATCTAATCCTATCAAATGTATGAACCATAATTTTTCAAAAGTTTTGCAAAAATATTTTAATATTAATTAAATGAATATTAGAAAATTACTAATAACTCTTTTTTATATAAAAACCATGTAACTCCCAAAGACCTCAACCCATGCATGCATGATGAAACTTTATGAAACTTGGGTAGAATGAAGTTAAAGGGGTTATAAGGAGTATACCTTGCTAGTAATTGAGAAGAACTAACGTCGGATTGAAGATTTGACATGAAAAAGATGAATTTTTTAAGGTTTTTAGGCTTAGAAATCGAGATCCGCCGATACTGTAACTGGAATTAGGGTTTTGGAGATATGGGGACGATCAGTACCATTTTTATAAGATTTTGAGCGCGTTGGAACGCAGGGCAAGCGCCCCCCTGCGCCCGACCCTCTGGATTCGCGATCTGGGCCGTGCACTGGTCTTGGAACCCTTATTCTTTAATTTTTTAATTTTTACGGGTATTCACCACAACTTACGCTCGTATTATCAGGTTAAAATAATTCTGCTACGTGCTTATATTTTTTATTTTCTGATGCGGGGTCATATTATTTAATTTAAAACCTAATTTCTAAACACAACTAAGTTCAGGAGCATGATCCTCCCCAACTTAATTGGGTGGACATAATTAAGCAAATAAACACACTTAAAAACAATTAAATTCAAATAATCAAAATATTCTGGGTTGCCTTCCCAAAAGCGCTAAGTTTTACGTCTTTAGCCAGACGTACTGCTCCTAAACTAATTAATTAACCTTAGGATCTTGTAGTCTGATGAGTTCAGATACTAACATATCGTTCGTGGCTCATTGAACATATAATTTAAGTCTATGTCCATTTACTTTAAATGGCTCACCACCTTTTAGGTCCTGTATTTCTACCGCACCGTGTGGGTAGGTATTTGTTACAATATATGGACCTGTGCATTTACTTTCTAATTTACCGGGAAATAGTCTAAGTCTTGCGTTAAATAACCAAACTTTATTTCCTTTGGTAAATATTTTGTTTTTAATCGTTCTATCGTGGAAAACCTTAGTTTTCTCTTTAGAAATTCTTGCGCTTTCGTAGGATTCTCTACGAATTTCTTCCAGTTCATTGAATTGGAATTTCCTGTCAACACCGGCATCATCTAAATTGAAATTAGTGTTTTTGATTGCCCATTGAGATTGGTGTTCTAATTCCACTGGGAGATGGCAAAGCTAACCATACACAAGTCTATATGGGGACATACCGATTGGTGTTTTAAATGTGGTTCTGTATGCCCATAGAGCATCTTCTAATTTTTTTGACCAATCTTTACGATCAAGTCTGACAGTTTTTCAAGGACTCTATTGATCTCCCTATTAGAGATCTCGTCTTATCCACTTGTTTGCGGATGATAAGGCGTTGCTATTTAATGGTTAACTCCATACTGTTTAAGGAGTTTAGCAAAATGCTGATTATTAAAATGTGACCCTCCGTCACTGATGATAGCCCTTGGAATACCGTGTCGCGCTAAAATGTTTCTTTTAACAAATTTGCACACAACCCAGTTATCAGTAGTGCGTGTAGCTTCTACTTCCACCCATTTGGAAACATAATCTACTGCAACTAAAATGTAATCGTATCCAAATGATTTAGGGAAAGGTCCCATAAAATCAATGCCCCATACATCAAATATTTCGACAATTAATATCGGGGTCATAGGAATTTCATCTCTTTTTGCGATGCCACCAGTTTGTTGGCATCTTGTGCACCCTTTAAAAAACTCGTAGGCATCCTTAAATATTGTGGGCCAGAAAAACCCACACTACAATATCTGGTAGCCATTTTTCTTTGCGCTGAAATGGCCACCGCATGTAGATGCATGGCAGTGTTTAAGAATACCTTCGTGTTCCGAGTTCGGGACACATCGTCTTATAATTTAATCTGCTCCTATTTTAAATAAATTAGGCTCATCCCAAATGTATTGCTTTGCTTGAGCATAGAAATATTTTCTCTGTTGTGAGTTCCAGTGCTCTGGCAATCTTCCTGTTACGAAATAGTTAACTAGATTCGCAACCTAGAGAATTTTAGATACAGATAACAATTTTTCATCAGGGAAGGAGTCCCTGATTTGATCATTTGAGTTAACTAGATTCGCAAACCACTTGCTTTTTCTCAAATCTTTGTCCTAAAACAGCACCAACAGCGTAATCACTTGCATCGCACATGATCTCAAACGGTTGAGTCCAATCCGGAGATTGCAGAATTGGTGCTTCAGTTAATTTTGATTTAAGCTTCTCAAATGCTTTCTTACAAGCCTCATCACAATTAAACTCGATATCTTTTGATAGAAGATTGCATAACGGCCTTGAGATCTCACTGAAATATTTAATTGATAAAAACCAGCGTGGCCTAAGAATGATCTTTTTCCATTAACGTTGGTGGGGGTGGAAGTGTGGAAATTAATTGAACTTTTGCTTTATCCACCTCCATTCCTCTTTCGGACACAATGTGACCTAAGACTACCCCTTCCTTTACCATAAAATGGCTTTTCTCCCAACTTAACACTAAGTTGGTTTCAGTGCATCTCTTTAGGACCTTTTCTAAATGTCTCAGACATTCTTCAAATGTTTTATCGAATATGGAGAAATCGTCCATAAATATTTCAAGAGAACCACCCACCATATCTGAAAAGATAGCCATCATACAGCACTGGAATGTGGCGGGTGCCTTACATAGTCCAAATGGCATCCTTCGGTAGGCAAAGGTGCCATAGGGACAAGTAAATGTAGTTTTCTCTTGATCCTCTGGATGGATTGGGATTTGATTGTAATTAGAATATCCATCCATGAAATAGTAAAACTTTTGTCCTGCTAATTTTTCCACTATTTAATCTATAAATGGGAGCGAAAAATGATCCTTAGAAGTAGCAGCATTAAGTTTTCTGTAATCGATACAAACTCTCCACCTAGTTACAGGGCGAGTAGTTTTCTTCTCTCCTTCTTCAGTATTAATGATTGTAATTCCCGATTTCTTGGGCACAGTTTGGGTTGGACTTACCCACTTACTATCAGATATAGGATATATAATTCCAGCGTCCAACCATTTTAATAATTCCTTCTTAACTACCTCTCTCAAATTAGGATTCAACCTCCTTTGTGCATCCCGAGCTGGTTTAGCTTCTGGATCAGTAATGATTCGGTGTATACACAAAGTGGGACTGATTCTTTTAAATCAACTATCATCCACCCTACTGCTTCTTTATATTTGACCAATACTTGCAGTAGAGCTTTCTCTTGTTCTTTAGTCAGATATGATGAAATTATGACAAGTAAAGTGTCATTCTGACCTAGAAAAGCATATTTTAAATGAGATGGCAGCTCCTTCAATTCTAGAATAGGTGGTTGCTCTATTGAAGGTTTGGCTGACTTAGGTAAATCAGTAGGTAATTTTTCAGTCCTATGGGTCCACGGTGGTTGTTTTGATTCTAATGTGGATTCCATGACTACTTCTAACTTATCACACTCATTATGATTTAATTTGGCAAACTCATTCTCAGCAAAGAATAACTCAGTAGCATCTTCGGTGTTGATTAACGAACTATGCTGCTGCGCCAGTTCGTCCACCATGTCTATAAGATAAGATTCTGAATCAATAGCAGAGACACTTGAAGCATTAAATACATTTAGTCTTAATTTCCTATTACCAAAGACAATATCCACTGCCCCTGTCCTACAATTAATTTGTGCGTTAATCGTGGCTATGAAAGGTCTGCCTAGGATAATAACCGGTTGATTATCTCCCATTGAACTTTCGGTGTCCAATACTAGGAAGTCAACTGGATAGTAAAAATCTTCGAGTTTAATATGACATCTGATAAAATACCTCTTGGGCACATGGTTGACCGATCTGCCAGCTGCAAGATAATATCTGTTGTCTGTAACTGACCCAGATCATGTTTATCAAACAAGTTTCCAGGTAAAATATTAACACCAGCTCAAAGATCAAGCAGTGCCTTCTTAATCTGCACATTGCCTATTTTCACCGAAATCAATGGTGATCCAGGATCTTTCAGTTTAGGAGGTAGAGAACTAGAAACTACTGCACACATCTGTTCAGTTAGATTGATCTGCTTTGGGAGCGAGACCTTATACTTTCTTTTCTGAGTACAGAGATCTTTCAAAAATTTGGCATAAGATGGAACCTGTTGAATGGCCTTTATCAGAGGAATATTGATCTTAACTTGATTAAATAAATCCCGAAGATCCTCTGGTTATGGGCCTCTTTTGACATGTAGAGAAGCTTTTGAATTTTCTAAAGCAGCAGGATAAGAAGGAGGAATTGCATTGTCCTGACTCTTATCCACCTCCCCAACTTTGGGCATTGGAATATCTGCTTTAATTGGCTTTTTAAAAGAAACTTTCATAGGAACCTCCTTCTTCTTTGGATCCTCTTTCTCCACATACACGACTTCAGTGTCAGTATCTTCTTCTGCCTCTTTCTCTCTAGGCATTTATTTTACTGTCTACCTCTCTTCCACTCCTTAATATGGTTATCTTAGCTACTTCATTAACTTCGTTAATCTCATGTTTCCTATCTTTGTTATGATGATGAGCGTGTGAAAAATTGGGAATAGTATTGCTAGGAAGCTTCCCCTCCTTACGCCTAGTAAGCGACTCAGCTATCTAACCCATCTGTCGAGTTAACATCTCCATGGTCTTAGTACTGATAGCTGATTGCTGTTTCATAAATTCAGCAAACTCTGTGAATTGTGCAGAAGTCATATTTGTTTCCACTTGGAATTGTGGTTGATCACGATGATTTGACTTATAATATCGCTCATCCTTAGCGGCTGATGTTGAACCATATTGATATTCTCTCTTTGGTGGTTCATATATTGGTTTGGATTGATGATCGGTAGGCTGATCATTTTTCCATCCAAAATTGGGATGGTTTCTCCATCCCGGATTGTATGTTTCTGAAAATGGATTATCATTCTCTCGATGAGCTCTAAATCCGTAAACTTCATTAGCGAATTCCTCAGTGGATTGAACTTGAGGACATGCGTCTGAATGATGTGATGGATCTCCGCATGTAACACAATTAATTGATACGCTAGGGTTTGAAAGACCATTCATCAATTGATCCATTTTCTTGCCTAATTTTGAAATCTCACTTTTAACCTCACGTTTCCAGGAATTATCTATGGCCATAACTTGAACACGTATACTATTTTCAGAACCAGCTTGGACTTTAAGGCCTTTACAGAGTTGACAAAGCAACTCCCAAGCTTCATCGTCTTCTTTACCTAAAAATCTGCCTCCTGTGGCAGCTATAATCATATTACGACTTTCTTGACTCACACCATCAAAGAATGTTTTGATAAGCATCCATTCGGGTACCTCGTGGTGTGGACAAGCTCTCAATAGTTCGTTCATACGATCGAACGCTTCGTAGAATTGTTCACCCGGATTTTGTTTAAATCCGGTGATTTCCTTTCTTTTCTCGGTTGTTTTACTAACGGGTAATATTCATTAAGAAGTTCTCGTTTCATTTGATCCCATGTTGTAATGCTATTGGTTGGTAAGGATACGAACCAATTCTTCGCTTTCTCCTTTAACGAGAAAGGAAATAATCGAAGTTTTAAACCGTCAGTGGTTATACCTCGAACATGGTTTGCTTTACAAATAGATGTGAACTTAGATAAATGTTCGTAGGGTTCCTCGCTTGGCATCCCTCGAAAGATCGGAAGAATTTGGAATAACTGAGGACGAACTTTAGGTTCGTTCTCGTTTTCACGATAACGAATTGGGGACGGGTCGGGCACATCACGTGGACGGTAATGCGACTCAACCGTACGCCTTGGTTGATCACCCATTCTAGCAGCTATGCGCTCGGGTTCATCTTGATCACGATTTCGCGGCGAAATCGGAGGGCTTTCTAAATTAGGAATATCTGAATGGGAATTTCTAAATCAGGAATTTCTTCCTCTTGTGCGTTTAAATTCTCCGTGATTAATTGTTGATTTTGATTCCTAACAGTCTTTCGGTTCGATCTCGCTACTTTTTCGATCTCAAGTTCGAATTGTAGCGACAATCCTTTAGCCGATCGACGTGTGTGCATACACTAAAATAAAATACTTCTAAGAATTAATAACTTAATTAAACTAATTTTTTTGGTGGTAAAGTAGAGGACTACAATTACCTTTTTGAATTTTTAAAAATTTTTATTTGATTTTCCTTTAATAATAGAATAAAGACAAAAAATAACCAAAGAAAAGAACTTAAACTTAATAACTTAAAACTAAGGCAATAAACTAACTATAACTTTAACTACCGTTACACTCCCCGGCAACGGTGCCAAAATTCTGACGGGCCGTCGTTGTGACCCGCAAAATTAGTCCTTAATGCCCCTATTTAGCTGGATAAGTAAGGGTCGAATCCACAAGGAGTGTGGTCGTAATCAAGATTAGGTTATTAGCCTTATAAGTTTATTGAAAGCATTTAAATTGTGAATTTTTAAATTTGAATGATTTGTTTAGAGTTATGATTTGCTATCGCTTTGTAACTAAAATTAATGACAAGACAACTAACGTAGTAGATAAACAGTCAAGAGACGAATAACCATTCACTGGATCAGCACGGCATAAGTATTACTCACTATAATTTCATGCAACGATCACATAGACATAATCAATTGCGCGACTAAATTAATCAAACGTGTTTTGACCAATAACTCTCGGCATAGTGTATGCAACATTAATACTCGTCTTAATCCCTAAGCTAATGGACTCGACACGAATAATAACACCACGATAAACTATCTTGCTTTTACCAATCGCAACACATAATCATAATCATAGCCGAATGTTTATCATTTGCATACACATAATAGATCTCGCTTAATACGAATACATCAAAACATAGGAAAGAAGAGTAAACTTAGCCGTAGATCCTCCGCAAACGGCTAATGCGATTAGCTGCTCATCGTATACTCGTCATAACCGTAGATCAGAGCCATTGGGTAGCTTGTGAATCACTGTCTTCGTTCTTGTATCGTAGATCCACTCCGGCAGGGCTTTGGCACACTTTCACACACGTCGGGACTCTCTCCAAAAGCTGTAAAATGCAATTTTGCACCGCACTAGCGCATGCCAGGCACAGGCCTTCGCCCGCTGCGCCCGGATGCAGCTAGGGTTTAGCTGGCTAGTGCTGGAACGTATCTGGACAGTTGGGACTCTATGTGGAGCGCAGGGTGGCTTAAGCCTGCGCCCCTCTCAGCTTGGTTTGCTTTGAATTCTCTCGGATTGCTTCTTTTTAACATCTTGGCCCTGAAATACAAACTTGGAGTAATAATATGGATTTTACGAAGTACTGGTGCTTAAAATGATCATAATATGACTCTGAAACCATATAAATTATAGACTTATCAACGAACCTTGACCCCTGCCCGCGTCCTGCTCTAGGAAACGCTCATCGAAAAACTGGCCTAAGATTGAATACAGGTCAGACCTACACATGAACACATCATCCCTAAAGTCATCTCCCTAAGGCCCGCTGCCCTGACGGTCCATACTCACATACACAATAAAGATATAACGCATATTAACTCTACACAACTCTATACAGTACTCATTTATCACCTAGGAGATCTACTTCAGCATCTAGACTCCGTGGTTTAAGCTTAAGCATCCACTAGATACTTATCTCTTAAACCTAGGCTCTGATACCAAGCTTGTAACACCCTCGAACTAATCCCCAATGCCACATAATTAACACATCAACAGATATATAATATAATAATCTCTAACTATTGTCACACCCCAATACCCCGCTTGGCAACGAGGCGTGACGTCACGAAAACGAAGTCACAATTATAATGAACAACCTCTATATGGGACGTTTTCAAAATACATTAACTATGAATAATGTTTTACCACCACGGGAATAAAAGAGTTCACGAATAATGGAGATTCAAAAACATGACAAGAATAAATAATAATCTAATTATGCAAGTAAATTTCCATGTTTGTTTTAAAAATGCCCCGTGACTCCAAAGCTAGCAAAAATATGTTTGTTACCCGTGAGTGCATAAATGTAGCCCTTATGGTCCTGAGAATAACATGCTAAATACATCAACATAAAGTTGGTGAGCTCATAGGTTTACACGATAAATATAGACAATGTATGGAATGCAAAAAGATTTCATTGAGTTGTAAACAAAAACGAATCAATAGTTTTAGTATTATCATAAGTCTCATGACCCCGAAACTTAACTTATGGTTGCCCTATGTGGTATCCAACACCATAATACCAATAAATTTTCAAATGATTATGCATCCGTTTACAATTGGCGTGACCAACCCAGATGGGGGCGTCAACCCAAATAGATCTATCCATAATATTCACGTTTACGAAGTAATTAACGGTTCATGATTGAGGGCGGTGGTGAAGTAACAATCTTATGTAATACGTAAAAATGATTCAACTACTTGTGTCCATAGAAAATTAAAGGTTAAGCATGTATTCTCACCCCAAATAATACGAACAAGTAAAAATAGGGGTTATGAAAACTCACCGTAGTAGTGAGCGTAAAAAAATGATGATCGAGTCGTTGACTTGAAATGTAGCTTGAACGAACTTAACCAAGTCCTAAATGATATGAGGGACATAATAATGTCTATAAATGATAATATGTATGGATGATAGTTTTTAAACATTAAATCATCCAACATCACAAGTCCAGAGACAAAAACTCATTTAAAAATTTTCAAGTATATATATAAGAATTTTCCAGTATGTATCGAGGTTTTTCAGCCTACTTTGAGGTTGTTTTTAACCAAGCTCCAAAATGATTTGGGCTTTGATATTTTGAATCATGAAACTACTATATACAACGAATTTTTCAAGGTAAATATGGTCATCTTTCGAGGTGTTATAGGTTAAGGAAAAGGTTCGTTAAAAATCCAATGTGTTGGCTACAAATGAGCTGTTAGACTTTTCGGTTCCCAAACAGTATTTGGGGGTTCAAAACTCTGAACTAAATTATGAAAACTTTCATATATTTAGTTAAGACATAGATCTAAATTCTGATAAAAGAATCAACTAATTTCGTTAAGTTTTGAATTAGTTACGATTTTTCAAAGTTAATGTAATGTTTCTGCCGAAAAATCCGAATTTCACAACCTTGCAACAATTTGTGATTATTGTTGCTTATTCTAAAACCACATGTATAAAAGATTATGAAACACATTTATGAACATTTTTTCATAATATTTATGTCTACATTATGTGTTTATACTTTAATAAACACATTTGTGGTAACAACTTTAAAATAAAAACTAAAATGTTCCTAAGTTTCACTTTATATGCAACTTGTTCTTGTTGGTGATTATATATTATGCAATACATATATTTAACTTAAATAAAAGAAGTAAATAGGGTAGTTTTACTTATTTTGATGAGTTAGAAGAAGCAATTTAGTAGGAAAATTGATCTTGAACTTGTTGCACAAAAGAACTCTTGAAAAACTTGATGAACACTTGAAGAAAAAGATGTGTGCAATGTATGTGTGTGTGGCCGGATATAGAGAGTAGAAAGGAGATATTTTCTTTTGCAAATTGTGAATGAACTGAAAAAATGAACCCTATATTTATAGAAGAGTGAAAGTGTATTGCAATTATGAAAGGTATGGATTGTTGAGTGAAGATCTAACTAAGGATGGTGATGGAGAAAGGAAATGGTGAAAGAGATATGATTGAGATGGTGAATGCGATATCTATTAAAATATTAGAAGTAAAATGTATGGTGTACTACCCCCTATGGGGCCGGCCATGAATTTTGGTTTATCTTTTTAAAGTATTTCAAATATATTCTTGTATTTTCTTTTTTGTATAATTTCATAAATACTTATGAAATACACTAGTTTAGTGAAATTGTTTTTGTCTTGCATAATTAAAGTTATGAAAGATTTTTAATGCATGATTAATGTCACTACTCTTAATTAAATCATACACTTAGTTGACTTAATCTATTATGTCGTAATTTGATCAAATTAATTCTTTGTCGTTTTTTGGGATCACACCGATGAAATTGTTTCGGTTCGTAAGGAATTACCTTATTAACTTGTTAATCACTTTGATTAATTACTAATGTCTATTGATTAAGTGACAAATGCTAACCTGATTTGTGCTGGTTGTTACAGTCTCCCCTTGGTAAGGGAATTTCATCTTGAAATTTTATCTCGTTTCCTCGGGGATCTTGTTACTTGAGAAAAGATGAGGGTACTTCTGCTTGATCTGGTCTTCGCGTTCCCAAGTCAATTCTGGACCACGTCTGGAATTCTATCTGACTTTGACGATGGGAATGCAACTATGTTTCAATCTCTTCATCTCACGGTCCATGATTTCTATCGGCTCTTTGACGAAACGAAGTTATCATCGAGCTGAATCTCTTCCAAGGGAATAACAAGTGTTTCATCTGGCAAACACTTCTTCAGGTTTGATACATGGAAGGTATTGTGCACGCTGCTAATCTCCAGTGGTAGCTCTAAAAGATAAGCTACTGGACCAATTCTCTTTAAAACTTTGAACGGCCTAATGTAACGAGGATTCAGTTTTCCTCGTTTCCCAAAATTTAATCACACCCTTCCATGGCGAGACTTTCAGAAATACTCTTTCACCCACTTGAAATTCCAGAGATTTTCTCCTTACGTCTGGATAACTCTACTGACGATCGCTAGTAGCTTTTAACCAATTCCATATTTGCACTATCTTTTCGGTGGTCTCGAGTATGATTTCTGGGCCAGTGACTTGACTATCCCCGACTTCGGCCCAGCAGAAAGGTGATCAACACTTCGGCCCGTACAGTGCCTCAAAAGGAGCAGCCTTAAGACTCGTGTGATAGCTGTTGTTGTATGAGAACTCCACTAACGGTAAATGGGTATCCTAGCTTTTCCTAAAGTCAATTACACAGGCTCTCAACATGTCTTTTAGGGTTTGGATCATTCTTTCACTCTGACCATCGGTCTGAGGGTGATATGTTGTGCTCATGTCCAAGTTTGTAACCAAAACTCGCTGTAACGATTGCCAACATTTGGATGTAAATCTAGGTAAATTTGAGCCAATTTATTCATCTTCTCGGTCTCCTTGATCGGTAGGAAATGCGCAGACTTCATCAGGTTGTCAACTATTACCCAAATTGTATCGTACCCACTGGATGTCTTCGGCAGTTTCGTTATAAAGTCCATAATTATCCGTTCCCACTTCCATTGGGGAATCTCTGGTTGCTGCAATAACCTAGATGGTTTTTGATGTTTTGCTTTGACCTTAGAGAATATTAAACACTTGTTGGCATATGTGGCAATGTCAGCCTTCATGTTAGGCCACCAGTACACCTCCTTGAGGTCATGATACATCTTGTCAGATCTGGGGTGAATGACATATCTTGACTTGTGTCCTTCTGTCACACCCCGTTACCCCGGTTGGCAACGAAGCGGGACGTCGCGGAAACATAACCATAATCATAAAGAACGACCACTATATGGACGTTTTAAAAATACATTGATAAAACTTTAAAATATAGTAATGTTATACATAGCCTGATATGAAGAAAAAGAAGTTCGCACAATACAGAGATTTAAGTACATAATTATAGTATTCAAAATAATGCAGCTAAATCTCCGGTAGTTTCGAAAATGCATGCGACTCCTTACGTGCGGAAGCTTGAAAAATACATCTGAAGGCACACTTACCTTAATTTTTTGAAAATACACGCTAAAATACGTCAACAAAAATTGTTGGTGAGCTCATAGGTTTACACGTAAATCTGACTTGTATGGACAACAACAGTTAGGTTTGAAGTTATAAAATCATAAATTCCATGTTATGTATTACACATAAACCATCATGCAACCGAAGCTTAATTAAATGAGTTTGCCCTGTGCAGTATTTCCATACGTAATACCGTGTGTTAAATATATATGCACTCACTGTTAGCCGAGCCGAACTAACCCGAATGGGGGGCATGACTCACGATAGATCTATCCACAATATATTCGCGCTTACAAATAAATGCAATTAACGGTTCATGATATAAGGGCTGATGGAAACACATGTGTAATACATAATAGAAAATGAATTTGTTTTCGTGTCCATATGAAAAGGAAGCTTGTATTTCAACCCCAAAACATAACCTTCTGAAAATAGGGGCTATGAGGACTCACCGAGCTTATGATGGCAAAAATGAGCGAAAAGTGCAAATTAGCGTAAGTTGATGGGTGATGCACCAGGTGAGTTTAATCGAGCCCTAAATGATAATAGGGACTTAATAACTCTAATATATGATAATATATATATTTATAGATTTTTATGCCTTCAATCACCCAACATTACAAGTTTATAAATAAAACCCCCTTAAAACGTCAAGTTTATATATATATATAATTTTCCAGCTTTTTCGGAGGTTTTTCGGCCTACTTTGAGGTTGTTTTTGACCAAGCTCCAAAACGTTTTAGGCTTTGGTTTTCATGGACATTAAACTACTATATACAAAGAATTTTTAAAGTCAATAACGGCCATCTTTCGAGATGTTTAGGTTGGGGAAAAAGCTTGTTGAAAACCCTACGTTGGCCATTTTTGAGATGTCAAACTTTCGGTTTCCCAAATAATTTCTGGAGGTCTTAAACTCCAAAATAAATTATGAAAACTTCCAGATCTATATTTAAGACATAGATCTATCTTTTGAGACAAGAATCAACTCATTTCGTTAAGTTATGAATTAGTTATGATTTTTCAAAGTCGATATAAATTTTCTGCCGAAAATCCGTAGTTTATAAACTTAAAATAACTTGTGATTCTTGTTGTTTATTCAAAGACTACTTGTATAGAAGTTATAAAACACATATGTATATCACTTGTTTTCATAATATTTACACTTATATGATGTGTTCATATATTTATAAACACATTTGAAGAAACAACTTAAAAACAAAAACTAGAAATTTATAAACTTGAGTTTTTATGAAACTTGTTGTTGTTGGTGATTATATATATTATGCAAGACTTATATAAACATAAATATAAGATGAAATAAGTTAGTATTTACTTACTTTGGGATATTAAGAAGATAAAAACAAGTAGGAGTTGAACTCTTGAACTTTGCACAAGAATTTTCCTTGAACACTTGAAGAACAAAAGAAAATTTTTGAGAGGTTGTGTGTGTGTGTGTGATCTTGGAGCCGGATTCAAGAGAGGATAGAAAAGAGTTTTTGGGTGTGATAAAAATGAAGAGAAGGCTCTCTATTTATAGAGAAAAAGAGAGATCTTGCAATGATGGTAGATGTGAAGGTGGAGTGTAAAATCTTATTTGAATTGAAAGGAGGATGGTGTAGAAGGATTTGATTGTGAAAGGTTGAGTAAAATAAAATATTTCAAGTCCTTTGTGTACTACAGAGGGCCGGCCTATGTAGTGTATTTTGATGTATTTTTCTTTTTTTTTTTTTGTAGAAAAGTATTTAGAAATGTATTCTTGTATTTCCCTTTTTTTTGTAAATTCATAAATACTTTTGGATGTATTGTTTTAATGAATTGTTTTAGTCTTGCATAATTAATGTTAAGTAATTGTATTAGTGTATGATTAGTGTCACTAATCATAATTTAATTATGTAATTAGTTGAATTAATCTCTCATATCGTAAATTGATCGGATTAATTGATTTCCCGATTCATCGCACCGATGAATTTGATTCTAATTGAGTTGAATTTTCTAATGAACATTGTTAATCACTTTGATTAATTTCTAATGACCACAGATTAGGTTATAATTGGCTATTAATTACAGATTAGGTCGTAGTGGCTAACCTGGTTTAATGTCGGATGTTACAGTCTCCCCCTATTAAGGGAATTTCGTCCCGAAATTAGCTCGTGTTCTTCACTGCTTGAGTTTTTGAGAACAGATGAGGGTATTTTTCCCAGAACTGATCTTCGTGTTCCCATGTAAACCCAGGACCTCGCTTAGAGTTTCATCTGACTTTTATTATTGGGATCCGGCTGTGTTTTAGTTTCTTGACTTCTTGGTCTATTATTTCTACGGGTTGTTCAATGAAGTTCAACTTATCATCTAGTTCCAGCTCGTCCATGGGTATAACGAGTGTTTCATCAGTCAGGCACTTCTTAAGATTGGATACGTGGAAGGTATTATGAACGTTACTAAGCTCTGGGGGCAGATCGATTCGGTAAGCTACCGGACCAATTCTTTTGGTGATCTTGAATGGTCTGATATAATGAGGATTGAGTTTTCCTCGTTTCCCAAAACGGATTACGCCTTTCCAAGGCGAGACTTTCAACATTACTTGATCTCCCTCTTGAAATTCCAAATCCTTCCGTCGAACATCTGCATAGCTTTTCTGTCGATCCCGCGCGATCTCTAATCGGTTCCGAATCTGGGCTATCTTTTCTGTAGTCTCCTGGATGATCTCGGGTCTAGTAATCTGACTATCTCCTACCTCAGCCCAACAAAGTGGTGATCGACACTTTTGCCCGTAGAGTGCCTTGAATGGATATTCTTATAGGAAAACTCGACTAATGGCAGGTGCCTGTCCCAACTTTTGCCAAAGTCGATAACACATGGCCTTAGCATATCTTCCAAAGTCTGAATCGTCCTATCACTCTGACCATCCGTTTGTGGGTGATAGCTTGTGCTCATATCTAGGCGTGTACCCAATGCCTCTTGCAATGATTGCCAAAATCTTGATGTGAACCGGCTGTCTCTGTCTAATATAATTGATACTGGCACTCCATGCCTTGAGACGACTTCTTTAAGATAGATTCGTGTTAACTTATCCATCTTATCAGTCTCCTTGATTGGAAAGAAGTGTGCGGTGTTGGTAAGTCGATCCACAATCACCCAAATGGTGTCGTAACCTCCAGAAGTCTTTGGTAACTTGGTGATGAAGTCCATGGTGATATTCTCCCACTTCCATTGGGTATTTCCGGTTGAACTAACAATCCCGATGGTTTCTAGTGTTCAGCCTTAACTTTCAAACACGTTAAGCACTTGCTGACATATGTAGCAATGTCAGCCTTCATGTTTGGCCACCAGTACATTCCCTTCAAGTCATGATACACCTTATCTGACCCTGGGTGAATAGCATATCTTGTTTTATGCCCTTTATCCATGACAAGTTTCCTTACTCCTCCGAATTTTGGTAGCCAAATTCTGCCCATGAAGTACCGACATCCATCTGGCTTGGTTTCAAACTGCTTATCCATTCCTCTCATGGCTTCATCCAGTAGATTACCCTCCTTGACTGCTTCTTCTTGTGCCTCGCAAACATCAGAGTTTAGGTTTGACTGTATAGTCATGACCAAGGCTCGGACTCTCAAAGGTTTAACCGGTTCCTTTCGGCTCAGGGCATCAGCTACAGCATTCGCCTTACCCAGATGATAACGGATCTCGCTGTCGTAATCGCTAAGAAGCTCCAACCAACGACGTTGCCTCATATTTAACACTTTCTGATTCAGAATATGCTGAAGGCTTTTATGGTCTGTAAACACCGTGCACTTAGTTCCGTAAAGGTAGTGCCTCCATATCTTGAGAGCAAACACCACTGCTCCGAGCTCCAAGTCATGAGTCGTATAGTTCACCTCGTGGATTTTGAGTTGCTGTGATGCGTAAGTGATGACTTTATCCTTTTGAATGAGCACACAAGCTAATCCATTGTGTGAGGCATCACAGTAGACCACAAAATTTTCTGTCCCTTCAAGTAAGGACAGAATTGGTGCACTACACAATCTTTGCTTTAACTGTTGAAACACCTTTTCCTACTCTTCACCCCAGTTATACTTCACATTTTTCCGAGTCAGCTCCGTTAGGAAACCTGCTATCTTTGAGAATTTTCAATAAATCGCCTATAATAACCGGCAAATCCTAGAAATTAGCGGATTATTGTGGGAGTTCTAGGAGTTGCCCAGTTCTTTATGGCCTCGATTTTTGATGGGTCAACTTGGATTCCTTGGCTGTTGATCACATGCCCAAGGAATTTAACTTCTCGCAATCAAAATTCACACTTTGAAAATTTGGCGTATAACTGTTCCTTCTCTAACAACTCCAAGATCAGCTTAAGATGTTGTTCGTGCTCCTCCTTAATTCTTGAATAGATAAGGATATCGTCTATGAACACTATTACAAATTTGTCCAAATACGGTTTACACACTCGATTCATGAGGTCCATGAATACTGCTGGTGCGTTGGTCAAACCGAATGGCATCACCTGAAATTCGTAATGTCCATAACATGTTCTGAACGCTGTCTTGGGAATGTCTTCTTCCCGAACCTTTACTTGATGATAACCGGATCGCAGATCGATCTTAGAGTAGAAGCTAGAACCCTGTAGTTGGTCAAATAGGTCGTCAATTCTGGGAAGGGGGTAGCGGTTCTTTACCGTTAATTTATTTAGCTCTCGGTAGTCTATGCACATTCTGAAGGATCCATCTTTCTTTTTCACAAATAAGACCGGAGCTCCCCAAGGTGAGGAACTTGGTCGAATGAATCCATTATCCATCAACTCTTGTAGTTGGTTGGATAGCTCTTGCATTTCAGAAGGAGCGAGTCTGTATGGGGCTCTTGCGACCGGTGCAGCTCCCGGCACCAAATCGATTTGGAACTCCACTTGCCTAGTTGGCGGAAGCCCAGGCAAATCTTCCGGGAAGACCTTTGGATAGTCACAAACCACTGGAATATCCTTGAGTTGTTTTTCCTTCGACTCTTTTTCTGCAATCTGGACTAATACTGCATGGCAACCTTTTCTAAGACACTTTAATGTCCTTAGGCTGGATATGACATTCAGTTGACGGTTCTTTCTTTCCCCTTGGACTGTTAGGACTTTCTTCTTGTGGAGTGGTATCCGTACCACTTTCTTACCACACAAAATCATGGCATGATTGTGTGACAACCAATCCATACCAAATACCACATCAAAACTTCCGAGTTCTATAGGCATCAAGTCTATATTAAAGGGATGATCTGCCAGCTTCAGTGTGCATTCCTTAATAATACTACTTGCCTTTATGATTTTGCCGTCAGCCAGCTCTATAGTATAAGAGTTGTCTAAGGGAAAAGGAGTGGCATTCAATTGCTTACTAAACTTATCAGATATAAAGCTCCTATCAGCCCCAGATCAAAGAGTACGTAAACGTAAATCTCATTTAAAAGAAACGTACCTGATACCACATGGGGATCCTGAGGAGCGTCACCTGCTCCCAATACAAAAGCTCTCCCCTGAGCTCCTCCACCATTTTTCAACCTCGGGAACTCACTCCTGAAGTGCCCGGCAGCTCCACACTCATAGCATCCCTCTGATTTCTGCCGTTGTTACCCGGGGTACCAAATTTACAGTCCTTGGTCAAATGACCAAGACGTTTGCACTTTCCACAAGGGATTGGGCAAGGACCTTTGTTGTGATGATAAGTGCATTGGGTGCAGAAAGGATTTGTACCTGTGTAGCCTTTCCTTGTCTCGACTCCCGCTACGTAAGCCTTGATGGTTTCGCGCTGCTTGGATTGTGAGCCCGTATTCTTCCCAGACTTGTCTTCCCATTTTCTCTTGTTATCCCCAACTTTGGCCTCGTTTCTTTGGGACACTTGGTCCATAAGGTTGTTGGCCATTCTGATGGCGTCCTGAATGGTGGTTGGGTTGGAGGCAGTGTCATTGCCTTGAATTTGAGGGGCGAGTCCCCAGATGTAACGCTCAATTTTCTTGTATTCAGGGGTCACCATCTGTGGGCACAGAATGCTTAGCTCGTGGAATCGGTTGGTGTACCCAGTTACATCCGTTCCTGTCATAGCTAGATTCCAAAACTCTGACTCCATCTACTGTAGTTCATTTCTCGGGCAATACTCGTCGGTCATCATTTGCTTTAACTCGGCCCAGGCGAGTTGGTAAGCTGCATCAATAGACACAGACTGGGCATACGATTTCCAACATGTCAAGGCGCTATCTTGCAGAGTGTGGGTGGCGAATTTCACCTTGTCTCCTTCAACACATCCGCTAACACGGAAGACAGACTCCAATTTTTCAAACCATCGTACCAATCCGACGGCTCCCTCAGTCCCGTTAAAGTATCGGGGCTTGCAACTCAAGAACCCCTTAATCCCGCAACCTTTTAGGTTGGTTTCAGTACCTCCCGTGGTGCGGCTAGTACCACCATCTCCGTTGGCAGAACTATTTCGGTTGGTCTCATAAGTGGCTATAGCGTCGGCCACTCTTTGTGCGACTAATTGCTCCATTTCTGCTGCGTTCATGGCTCTCCTTGGCGGCATTATCTTAAAGTTTAAAGAAAAGAGCATAGTGTAAGAAGTTGTGTCTTAAAGATTTAAATTTTTCTGAAGGCACAGCACTATAATCATCAAACATAAATTCATAAATAACTTGCAATATTCATTAATCATTCATAACTGTAGGTCCCAAAAGATATCCCAAGTATATAGCTTTAAGCTGTAGAGGGGGGGTGAATACAACTATTTAAAAACTACACACAATTTTCTCAATGTTTGTATGTATTATTAACAAATGTTAATTACAAACAAGCGTGAATGCGGAAAGGTTCAAGCTGAGATGACAGATACAACAGTATGTTTAACTAGTCTAAGACTGACTTAAACTAATTACAATGAATACACTCACTAAGAATCACTCACTGTGTTTACAATACTCTGAGGAACAGCTTGAACAAGAACAGCTTAGACACTTAGCTCTGTTTTATTCAAGTAGACTTGCATGCATGAAAGACTCACTTTTAATGCACGTTCACTCTTGGTTTCAGCACTTAGGTTTTTTGGATTAATCTTTCAATCCTTGGAAGTTTCTTTTTATACCCACTCAGAGGATCTAAGTGAAGCTTCTTCATTGGATGGATTGAAAAAGGAGAAGTCTTGTTGAAAAGACAACATAAACTTTTCTGCACATTCTGAAAAGCAGACTTGTCTTCATGTGGGCAGAACTTTTGTCTTTTCACTTTGTCTACTGTTTCATTGCCTTTAACAAAACAAAGAATGTCAATTTTGTGTTTTTCTTCCTTTGTAAAGGCCTATTTTGATATAAGAAAAAGGTCTGTCACCCTTTTTCAAATATCCTTTTGTCTTCATGTAACAGAACAGCTTGGGTAGGCTGAGCAGTTCTGATTTCTACTTTGTCTTCGACTTTGTAAACTGATCTTGTAGACAAAAAAATTACATGTGGACTTGGAAACATATTCCATAAAGTGTTTAGCCTGTTCACAAAGAACAAGTTCTGTTCACAAAGAACAGAACACTTGTAAACTGCCCAAGCTGCTCACCAGTGTAGAGCAGCGTAGACAGTTTATGTCCAGCCTGTTCAGCAGACGGAACAGCTTGAGTGGAAAGTTCAATAGCCACAGCTTTGCCTGTCTCTTCTTTCCTATTTTTAGGAGGACAGATGTCAAAGATAGGAAGCTTAATTGGCTTTTGAACTTCCACAGGTTTAGGAAACCTATTCCCATCTCTCTCAAGCTGAGCAATGGCTTTGCCTTTGCCCTTCCTGAGATGTGATTGATGATGCCTATCAACATAATCATTATTTCTGGTTTTGAAAGATTTATTCTTATTTAAAACCAGTTTACCACTATGATTAGAAAACTTATTTGAAATCACAACAGGTTTGCCTTCAATCTGAGACTTACTCTTGTTAAAGGCAGACTGCTTACCTTTTGAAAACTTATTTTCAAAATGATCAGCATTAAAAGGATTAGTATGCCTTTTTACATCAGCTTTAGAACCAAAGCCTGTTTTGTCAACAGGTTTGGTGTCCACAGCTGCAGTTTGGACATGCTTTCCTTTTTTTTGCTTATGTGAATCAGCAGAGCACTTAGAAAGCTTATTTGATGGAAAACTTATTTCATCAGCAGCTTTTGAGCTAGGTTCACACGAGCTGTCAGTGTTTTGAGGCCTGACAAACCTGTTCGTTGAGATTAATTTACCATTCACTTTTTGAATAAAAGTGTTTGGAAGCTCACCAAGAGTGGACAAGTCTTCTTTTAAATTATTAACCTCAACAATGGAAGCTGTTGTATCAAGATCCCCTCCAAGATAGGCTTGGATTTGTGCAGGAATCTGCTGACTTATGCAGTGGTTGACTTTTTGTGCAGATTGGCACCAAGAGTCAACTATCTTTTGAAGCTTGGCATGTTTTATATCTGTTTCTCTCTTTTCTTCCAGTAAAATGGAATTGATGTGTTTTAATTCATCAAGCTCAGCTTCCAACTTATGGAAACTGTCCAGTTTACTAGATTTTGTTTCAATATCAGTTTTAAGCTTAGAGATTTCAGATAATAAAACAGCATGCTTCTCAACAGCAGCTTTCAGATCAACAAGCATATATTCAAACATTTTAACTTTTTCTTCAGAACTGTAATCCATAAAGTTTTGTACCTTATACATCATTGTAGGGTTCCAGTTCTCCAAGCTGCTAAAAGCTTCAGCTTCAGCCAGATCCTGTTTGAAGTTGCTTGTTGATGGGACATCAGTGTTGGCCATCAGACAATTGTTGTCTTCTTCATCAGATGATGAATCAGACTCCTCCCAGTCACAAGTCTCTGCCATAAGTCCCTTTTGCCGGTTGGAAACCACTGAGTTTTCCAACTTTCTCAGCTTAGCCATAGCCATAAGGTACTTAACCTTATAGCCATCATCACTGTTTGTCTTGTGTGGTTTGGATGACTGACCAACAGCTTTTGACACACAGTCAGCAGCTATGTGGCCAGTTTTGCCACATTTGAAGCACTCAGCTTTGGTCTTGTCAAATGCTTTCTTTTTTACATCATTTGAACTTCCTTGCAACATGTTTCTTCCAAACCTTTTCTTGTTGAACCTTTTGACAAGCATGGCTATCATTTGCTCATCATCCAGTTCAGCAGTATCTGCATTGTCTTCCTCATCAGACATCTCCTCCTTATCATCAGACATCTCCTCCTTATCATCAGCCTGTTGATCAGGTTGAGTGAACACATCACTCGCCTGATTTACAGGTTGTCTCACACTGGCCACAAAGGCTGCACCTTTCTTAGATATTTCCAAGGCATTTCTCTTTTGTTGCCTTGACTGCTCGTCATTCAGTAAGGATCCATATAAATTAACAAGATCCATACTTCTGATGGTACATGAATTCCTTAAAATTGTAGAAAAATAATTCCATTCTTCAGGCAGGACATCTAAGAACTTGTTTACCAAAGTCAGGCTGTCCTTGATGAGTCCAACAGCTTTGAGATCATTTACAAGAGCAGTAAACCTGGTGTAGGTTTCAGTGAGAGTCTCCTTTGGTTTTACGAAGAAGAGTTCATACTGTCTAACAAGATTATTAATCCTGTTGTCAAGTGTGATTGTGGGTCCATCATAGACGGTACACAAAGTATCCCACATCTCCTTTGCAGTCTTCATCTTCTCAACCTGTTTGAACACATCATCAGGTAAAGAGATGACCAGGTTGTTTCTGGCCTTTGCATCAAGAGCCACCAGTCTTTTGTCTTCATCAGACCATTGAGCTTTTGCTTTCTCAAATGTTCTGATTTCAGGAGCACCTCCTTCAACAGCAGGAGTTATAGTTGTAACAGAAGTTGGGACATAGGGACCCTCCATTACAATCTCTGGTAGTTGCACATCCAGATTCTCTAAATAGAGCATCATTCTGCACTTCCAACCAGAAAAGTTCTGATGATTAAACTTTGGAGGTTTGCCCATTGAGCCATTGTCATAGTATGAGGAACTTGCAGCACTGTTGTCCATGGAAACTTTGGGAGATTGAGAGATCTAGAATGACACACACTCTAAACTGCTCTGATACCAGTTGTAGGTCCCAAAAGATATCCCAAGTATATAGCTTTAAGCTGTAGAGGGGGATGAATACAGCTATTTAAAAACCACACACAATTTTCTCAATTTTTGTATGTATTATTAACAAATGTTAATTACAAACGATCTTGAATGCGGAAAAGTTCAAGCTGAGATGACAGATACTACAGTATGTTTAACTAGTCTAAGACTGACTTAAACTAATTACAATGAATACACTCACTAAGAATCACTCACTGTGTTTACAAGACTCAGAGGAACAGCTTATACACTGAGCTCCTGTTTTATTCAAGCAAACTTGCATGTATGAAAGATTCACTTTTAATGCACGTTCACTCTTGGTTTCAGCACTTAGCTTTTTTGGCTTAATCTTTCAATCCTTGGAAGTTTCTTTTTATACCCACTCAGAGGATCTAAGTGAAGCTTCTTCATTGGACGGAATGAAAAAGGAGAAGTCTTGTTGAAAAGACAACATAAACTTTTCTGCACATTCTGAAAAGCAGACTTGTCTTCATGTGGGCAGAACTTTTGTCTTTTCACTTTGTCTACTGTTGCATTGCCTTTAACTAAATAAGAAATGTCAACTTTGTGTTTTTCTTCCTTTGTAAAGGCCTATTTTGATATAAGAAAAAGGCCTGTCACCCTTTTTCAAATATCCTTTTGTCTTCATGTAACAGAACAGCTTGGGCAGGCTGAGCAGTTCTGATTTCCACTTTGTCTTCGACTTTGTAAACTGATCTTGTAGACAAAAACAATACATGAGGACTTGGAAACATATTCCATAAAGTTTTTAGCCTGTTCACAAAGAACAGGTTCTGTTCACAAAGAACAGAACACTTGTAAACTGCCCAAGCTGCTCACCAGTGTAGAGCAGCGTAAACAGTTTATGTCCAGCCTGTTCAACAGACTGAACAGCTTGGGCAAAACTGCCTTTGTTGCAACACATGCAACATATAGAACAGCTTCAGGCTGATATTGCAAATCATTTTCAGGTTTCCATAAGGCATATAACAGGCCTTAAATTCAACCTTCAAAAGCATCAACAGGTTTGAATAATAATCTCCCCCTTAGATGCAGAACAGGTTTGACTGAGGCCTTTTTGTGTCTAACAATCTCCCCCTATTTGCAATAACCAGTCTAAGCTGGCCTTATCAAAAGTCACTATATATTTTTACAGTACATTTGTTGAAATAAAATTACAACATCAACATAAAGTAAAAGATCAGTTTATATATACACTGATTTTTTACTACATTAGAACAACACATGTTCTTACAAAGGTACAACTGATGTACTGATGTATATTATAACTAACGTAAAAGAGAAAATTACAACTATTGTAAATAAAGTACTACTAATGTACATTGGACTGTTTTTGTTGGGAGCAGATAACGGTAAGCCTGTCCAACTGATGGACAGCTTCCATTCTTCACCTACCCTGATTGGTAGATGGACATCATTGTATTTGAGGTGGCAGTCCTTCTCCAAATATTCTTTTAAGTTCCTCCCTTGTTTCTTCCAGATCTTGAATTTCAACTCTGAGAAACATGAATTTTGGATCTTGAAGCTCACCTCTGTCATAAAAACCTCTCAGCTCATCCCAGATGGCTGCTCTCCAATTGCTAGACTGTCTGAAGGAGTTGGCAATTCTGAATGCTGCAAGCTGCTTAAGACCAACTTTGTGTAGGTCTGAAGCTCTCTGAAAACACTTTTTCTGGGTTAATGGATCTACAAAAAATGCCCCCAACTCAGGTTCTTCAATTACCTTACCTTCTTCAAACTCCACTCCTTTGGGCAGGTTGTGATTAACTCCTTTGATCTTCACAGCATAGTCTCCTTGTTCAATCATCATAAGGAGTTCTTCCAGCTCAGTATCTTTTCTTGTCCTCCTGGCCTTTATTTTTGGTTGTGTCACATAGACATCTTCACTAACTTCTTTGGAGATCAGGCCAAGATTCTTCACTCTCTCCATCAGCTTCTTGACATATGCTCTGATAGTCTTAACAGTTTCTGACTTAGACTCACTCAGAGCAACTGCCAGCTCAATCCATTCCCTGTACCCCATTTTTGCAACGTTAGTGTAGTCATATGTTTCTAGTTCTGGGCCTGCTGCACCCATTCTGGTTATTTTCAACTTCCACTAACTGCCTTTTCTTGATATGGGCACAACTTTGACAATTGCTTCCTTGGCAAGCCTTCTATCAGCAACATCTTGAAATTTTCTTCTTGCCAGGTTGTCAAAATGGAACTGAGCTATTGCAGAGGCCACTGAAGTTTTGGCCACTGAGACCAGAGCACCCTTTTCTTTTTCTGCTTCCTTCTCTTTAGCTGATCCCTTAGCAGCTTCCAATATTTTCTTTTGCACAACCAGAGAGGACATTTTAACTTTCCTTGCCTCTTGAAGTGCAAAAGACTTAGCAGCTTTGGCAGATTCTTCTTCTTTCATTAAAGCTTCCAGGGCTTGAAGCTGTTCTTCTCTAAACTGAAAATACTTGTGCATAGGAAGACCCATTTCTTTGGCCCTGGCTTTGTGAAACTTAAGCTCTGCTGCTTTCTGCTGTTGGGGATCAGTTGCTGCTCTTTCTTTTCCTTTAGCTGCTGTAGTGACAGCAGCTTCAGGACTTTCCTCCTCCTCCTCTTCTTCTTCTTCTAGAATTAGATGCCTCCTTCTGCTGCTTGGCCTGCCCTCAGGAATAAATTCCTCCCCCTTAGACTGAGCAGGGATTGGAGATTCAGCCTGAGTAGGCTGAGCAGCATGGGAGGCACCCTCCAGTGTACCTGTTGAAGCTCCTGCTGGTTGACCAGTGAGTATTGCAGGCACTGATTTCTCCTTAGGAGAAGAAGTTTTCTCCCCCTTAGACTTAGTCTTCGAGGCAGATGACTTCTCCCCCTTAGAAGGAGATAACCAGCACCTTCAACACCCGGTCTGCCTGAAGACACGAAGTCATCAGGCTTGCCAGCAGTTTTGGCAGCATGCCTGGGGCCAACAAGGCTATTCACTAAGAATGCCAAGTTGTCCTTCACCTCTGCAAGCTGGGTAAGACAGGTTTGAAGAGAAGAGGATTGGGTATCAGCAAGGGAGGTCAGCTTAACAATATTTTCCCTATCAGAAGCTGTGAACAGCAAACTTTGAAGCTGTGCAAGATGTAGTTCTAGAGAATCTTGCACATCAGCAAGGTTTGTTGACACAGAATTTGATAGGGAGCCAATGAGTGTGTTCAAGCTGGCCAGAGTATCAGGAAGTGTAGACTTGAAAGAAGTTAGGAGAGATGACAGCTGTTGAGAAATAGCTGTCATTGAGGACACAGAGTCCTGTTGAAGTGAAAGAATTGAGGACAGAGAGGTGGACACATTTTGCAGCTGTGCAGTGAGTGCTAGCAGCTGTGGAGAATTATCTGTTTGTGGAGTGGCAGGGAAGGAGTCCTTGAACAAATCAAAGAACCCCTTAAGCTGTTCTGACACAGAGTCTGAAATAAGAGAGGGTAGAGAGGTCATAGAGGTTTCTAAAGAACCAACTTTGTTGGTCAGCAGAGAAAGTTGATCCTTCAAAGGCAGGTCTTTAGGAGATGGAGGTGTATGGGTGGACTGTTTAGATTGGGTTGATGGAGAAGATGATGATGAGGCTGGTGTATGAGGATGTGATGGAGAGGGAAGAGGAACATTTGAGAGAAGCTCCATAGCCTGGGCAAAAGTAATGTGGCCCAGTTTGGAGGGGTCAAGGGGTCCCTCGGTAGCGGCTGTAGCTGCATCATCAGGAGAAGGGGTTGATGTTGGGGGCCTTTCAGATGCTGCTTGTGTTGCAACACCTTCATGAAGGCCAGTGGGTGTTCCCTTTGCAGTGCCTTGGTGTAAAAGCACCTCATCATGGGGAGATGGGATATGCATTTCAACATCAGCGGTGGTGAAACCTGCTGATGGAGTTTGCATAGAGGGAGCAGCCTCACCAAAGGGATGTATGTTCCCTGAGGTTCATCAGCTTGGGTTGTTGGTCCCTCAGCAGCTGTTTGGTGTAGAACAGCTGTATCATAGGGAGCAGAAATTTGAGGCTGAGCTGCTGATTGGTCTATACCAGCAGGGTGGACACCTCGTGCAGACTCAGGGTGTAAAGAAGTTTGAGGAGGGGACAGTGTGGACTCAGTATGGAGTGGAGAGGGCTCCTGTCTTTCAATATTCTCAGCCTGTTGGGAGGCTGGAATAGTTGAGGTGGCTATCTCCGTTTGTACAACTGGCTCCTGTTGGGAGGAACCAGAGGGTCTAGGCTGACTCTGGGTGGACTCAGGTTGGAGTGAAGCAGGCTCCAATTGTGTTGAACCTTCTCCCAAAATAGGAGAGGCAGCAGGGGTGGCTTCTCTTACAACTGAACCCTGTTGGGAGGGAACAAAGGAGGTGGTTGTTTGGGCTGGTTTTCTTTTGGCTAGAGATTTGCGTTGGTAATGGATGGATGAAGTGGGTGATTGTGCAGAGGTGATGAGAGGTTCAGACTGGACAGGTTTAGAGACTGGGTCAGAAACAGGTCGGTTGGCCTGTTCCATAGTCTCAGGTGCCACAAAGGCACCAGCCACAGAGGCTTCAGGTTCAACGAATGAACCAGGGTGAGGAGCCTGCTCCCCCTCAGCCACCGAGGCTAAGGGTGCAGACTCAGACTGAGCCGTTTTGGCCTTCTTTTGCACAGGCCCAGCTTCAGTGGTTGCCATGGTCCTCTTAACAAGTTTGGACATGGCTTTGGATTTTCTCTTGGGAGCAGTATCTAGATCCACCCTCACAGCAGAGGGTCCTTCCACCAATCCTAACAACCTCCTCATTGGTGTTGACAGAGGAGGCTCATTTGGAAGAATAGCAGTATAGAAAAGTCTATTCCCTATCACAGGGAAGGCAGCAGTATGAAGTAAAGGCTGAGAGTTGTACAGGTGCTCACCACAAATGTGTCTGAATATGAGGCTCAGAAACCTGGGGTATCGAACAGCAGCTGGTCTTGGTTCCTGCTGCACCAGATTCCTCAAGTTCAGGAAGATCCACTTAGCCATGTCTATTGTAGTCCCATCCACCAGCTGTAGGACTATTGGGATTTCATCACGGCTCAGTTGGTCAAATGAACCAACTTTGCTGCTGAAGCTCATCATCACTGAGGCAAACAGAAAGCTGTAGGTAGGAGACAAATCCTTCCTGTACAACGTAGCTCCAATTTTGGGTTCTGCTACACCACAGAAGCGTAGCAAATTTCCCATTTGCTCATTTTCAGGCTGGGGCATGTCATATGAATCAGCAATGGGCAGATGAAGAACCTCCCTGAGAAGATCAGCAGTAATCTCAATGGTCTGAGTCCCATTGAGAATAGTCCCTTTGATGACTTTGGTGTTGGGGTTGTAGGCACAAGTGTACCAAAACTCGTACACCATCTCCTGGTACAGGACACCAGGAGTAGCAGTCATTGCATAGTTCAACGGATGAACTGTCAAAAACTCCACCATTTGGTCATAACCTTTCCCCACATAGTTTTTGGGGATTGTGAGATTGGCAATGTAGTTAGTGGGTATGAGGTTTAGCATTGTGGTGACTGATGAATGTTTCTGCACATCATCACCAACAAATACTGGTAGGAAGGGGTTGTTTCTGTGAGCCATTTTGAGAGTAGTGAGAGTAGCAGAAGCACAAGACACTTAGTCGAATTTTTAGGGTTTTTAGGAGGTTTATGATAGTAGTGAGGAAGACGAATATGAAACAGTATGAGGTATTTATAGGATTTGAATGTGAGTGGGTATGAGAGAGAAATATTTGGGCGGTTGATTTGAAAAGGTCGTTAACGGAAAACGGAACGGTTGTCCATGTCAGACTGTTTGTCAGACCACTTGAGCCCTTTTTAATCACTAACACACGTAACCCACATTATCCGCAGTAATTAAGTTAAATAAAAACAGAAATTAAGTAACTTAATTGTGAAGAAAGGTAATTAAAAACTGTTGGTCTAAGCTGTTGGTCAAACCTGTGATGAGCAGGGTCATCACAAGCTGTTCATTCTTCAAGCTGTTCCCTCAACCTGTTCAGCCATGTAGGAACAGGTTGTGTCCAATAGCTGATCAGGTTACAAGACAATGTCTTGTAAATCAGTGTGAGGGAATGAGCAGAGTGAAGAATGGACCATTAGAGCAGGCTGGACGAGTAAACTGTTTTTGTTCAGCCTGTTGTATGTTCAAGCTGTTCAAGGATTTCAGAAAAATGGCTAAGTACAAAACATGCATAGCCTGTTCTGTCTAAGCTGTTCTGAGAAACTTGAGGAGTGTGAGACATACAAAGCCTTAGACCTTTGAGGACACTTAGTCACTTTTGTTTAACATGCCCAGATTACTGACAAGGTAATTAAATCTGGTTTCATCAAGAGGTTTGGTGAAAATGTCTGCAAGCTGTTTATTAGTGGAAATAAAGCTTACCTCCACATTACCTTTCTGAATGTGATCCCTGATGAAGTGATGTCTGACCTCAATATGCTTTGTTCTTGAATGAAATACTGGATTGTTGGAAATGGCTATGGCACTTGTGTTATCACACAGAATAGGAATTTTCCTATACACAAGCCCATAGTCTTCAAGCTGATGCTGCATCCACAAAATCTGCCCACAGCAGCTTCCAGCAGCAATGTACTCAGCTTCAGCAGTAGAAGTAGACACTAAGTTCTGCTTCTTGCTACACCAACTTATCAACTTTCCACCAAGGAGTTGACATCCACCTGTTGTGCTTTTCCTATCTAGCCTGAAGCCTGGAAAATCAGAATCTGAATAACCTGTTAGTTCAAGGCTTGAGTCTTTGGGATACCAAAGACCCAAACCTGGTGTACCCTTCAGGTATCTGAAGATTCTTTTAACAGCAGCTAGATGAGATTCCTTTGGATCAGCTTGGAACCTAGCACATAAACAGGTGGCAAACATAATATCAGGTCTACTAGCAGTTAAATATAGCAAGCTCCCAATCATACCTCTGTAATCTGTTACTGAAACAGCTTTGCCACTGGCATCAGCATCCAATTTTACATTGGTTGCCATTAGGGTTTTAATAGGAGAACTTTGATCAAATTTAAACTTTTTCAATAGATCTGAAGTATACTTTCTTTGATTTATAAAAATTCCACTTGAGGTTTGTTTAACCTGTAATCCTAAAAAGAAAGTAAGTTCTCCCATCATACTCATTTCATATTTGGATTTCATGAGTAATGAAAAATTCTTGCATAACTGCTCATTGGTAGAACCAAATATTATATCATCCACATAAATTTGAACAAGCATAATATCAGATTTCACCTTCTTTATGAACAGTGTGGTATCCACTTTACCTCTGGAATACCCATTGCTCATAAGGAACTCAGTAAGAGTGTCATACCAGGCTCTAGGGGCTTGTTTGAGACCATAGAGAGCTTTGTCCAACTTATAGACAAAACCTGGATGATGTTCATTTTCAAAACCTGGAGGCTGCTTGACATAAACATCTTCTTGCAGCTTTCCATTTAAAAATGCACTCTTCACATCCATTTGAAATACCTTAATGCTCTTATGAGCAGCATAGGCTAGATACAAACGAATTGCTTCTAGCCTGGCCACAGGAGCAAATGTCTCATCATAGTCAATTCATTCCTCCTGTCTATAACCTTGAGCAACTAGTCTTGCCTTATTTCTTATGACATGACCTTGCTCATCCATCTTATTTCTGAAAACTCATTTAGTGCCAATTATAGTTTTGCCTTTAGGTGCAGGGACCAGCTTCCATACCTTGTTTCTCTCAAACTGATTGAGTTCTTCTTGCATGGCAGTGATCCAATTGGCATCTTTTAGTGCTTCATCCACTTTCTTTGGCTCCATTAGTGAAACAAAACTAGAGAACATACAGAAGTTCCCTAAGCTGTCCCACCTTGTTTGTACCCCTTTGTTGATGTCACCAATTATTTGATCATTGGGGTGACATCTGATCCACTTAGGATCATTCTTCAATGATGATTCCCCTGAGTTATCATCAGCTTTAGCAGGTCCTGTTGAACAGCTCTCAAGATTTTCAGACACACTGTTGTCTTGAGCCTGTTCACTTGTTGAACATGACTGACCACTGTTGAACATATCAGCAGAGGAACTAGGAAAATCGGCATTGATAGGTTCAGGACATGCAGTTGTGATTAAGTCAGTACACTTATTTACACAGGATGTATTGACATAATCATCATCATGCCCTTCATCTTAACAGGTTCCATAGTGGGTGTAGTGGAAGCTTTTGAGTCCTCTTCACTGTTTGAATGCATCAGATCATGAAAGTTTAATTCTCCTGAAACTGAATCAGGAACAACTTTGGTGGAAGCATTCTTGGACTCTTCAAAGGTGACATTGATAGATTCATCTATCACCTTTCTTTTGTTGTTGTACACTCTGTAGGCTTTGGAGATAGCAGAGTAGGCAACAAATACACCTTCATCAGATTTTGGTTCAAACTTTGCCAGTTGGTCCCTTTGATTCAGAATGAAACAGGGACAACCAAACACATGGAAGTAACTGACATTTGGCTTTCTCCCTTTGAGCAGCTCATAGGGGGTCTTGTTGAACCTTTTTACCACTAAGGATCTGTTTTTGGTGAAGCAGGCAGTGTTAACAGCTTCAGCCCAGAATGATGAAGGTAAACCAGATGCACACAGCATGGTTCTAGCAGCTTCAATAAGAGTTCTGTTTCTCCTTTCAGCAACTCCATTTTGTTGTGGAGTTCTTACAGCTGAAAAGTTTTGAGTGATTCCTTTCTCTTCACAGAAGTCCTCAAGAGTACTGTTTCTGAATTCAGTACCATGATCACTTCTAAGCTGCTTTACTTGGGCAGAGTTCAGCATTTCCATCTTTTTCACAAATCCAATGATTTCTCTAGCAGCCTCTCCTTTGCTCTTCAAGAAGATAACCCATGTGTACCTGGAGAACTCATCAACCATTACTAGAGTATATCTTCTTCCTCCTAGACTTGGGACATTAACAGGTCCAAACAAGTCCATATGGATTAAGAAGAGAGGAGTACCAATAGAGAAGTTATGTTTGGATTTAAATGATGATTTCCTCTGCTTGCCTTTCTCACAAGCTGTGCAGAGTTTATCTTTAACAAAGGTCATAGAAGGCAAACCTGTCACCAACTCTTTCTTACAGAATTTGTTGATGTTCTTGAAGTTCAGGTGTGACAGCCTTATGTGCCATAACCAGTTTAAGTCTGCATTTGTTCTTGTGAGAAAACAGGTTTCAGTTGTGGGATCAGCAGATTGCATGTCCACAACATATACACCTTTCTTTCGTTGAGCACACAACACAACTTTGCCTTGGGGATCCAATATGTAACCCAGGTGCTCATCAAAGTTAACCTTATATCCAGCATCAGGCAGTTGACTTATGCTAACAAGGTTATGTTTTAGCCCAACCACATAGGCTACTCTTTTAAACACTGCAGCACCAGCTTTGAGAGTTCCATATCCCGCAGTGGATCCCTGTACATTGTCACCAAATGTGACTTTTGACCCTTTTTCAGGCCTGAGATCACTCAGCAGGTCCTTACAACCTGTCATGTGCCCTGAGCAGCCACTGTCCAAGTACCAAACCTGGGATGGTTGTTTTTCCTGCAGAGTGACAAGAAGAATATTAGTCATTTTTAGGGGAACTCATCACAGAGATGAGTTCTCCTACTTCATCAACATTTGTTGATGGACTTGTGATGTCAACACTAATATTCCCTATTTGAATGGTATCAGTTTGGATACCACTCTCATTGACTGAAATGTTTCCAACACTGTTTATGTTGGCAGTGAGGGAACCATCAGAGTCAGCAGGCCTCATGTCCTCAGTTTCAGGACAGTCTTTGGCCAGATGTGTCTTCATTCCACATTTATAACATTTTCTCCTTTTAGCATTTTTGGAAGAAGACCTTTCAGAAACACATTCTGAGTTATTTTTGTTGATTCCATCAGCAGGTTTAGCAAACTTATTACTTTTTGATGAATCAACAGCTTGAGTGGAAAGTTCAATAGCCACAGCTTTGCCTGTCTCTTCTTTCCTCTTTTTAGGAGGGCAGATGTCAAAGATAGGAAGCTTAATTGGCTTTTGAACTTCCACAGGTTTAGGAAACCTATTCCCATCTCTCTCAGGCTGAGCAATGGCTTTGCCTTTGCCCTTCCTGAGATGTGATTGATATTGCCTATCAACATAATCATTATTTATGGTTTTGAAGGATTTATTCTTATTTAAAACCAGTTTACCACTATGATTAGAAAACTTATTTGAAATCACAGCAGGTTTGCCTTCAATCTGAGACTTACTCTTGTTAAAGGCAGACTGCTTACCTTTTGAAAACTTATTTTCAAAATGTTCAGCATAAGAAGGATTAGTATGCCTTTTTACATCAGCTTTAGACCCAAAGCCTATTTTGTCAACAGGTTTGGTGTCCACAGCTACAGTTTGGACATGCTTTCCTTTCTTTTGCTTATGTGAATCAGCAGAGCACTTAGAAAGCTTATTTGATGGAAAACTTATTTCATCAGCAGCTTTTGAGCTAGGTTCACACGAGCTGTCAGTGTTTTGAGGTCTGACAAACCTGTTCGTTGAGATTAATTTACCATTCACTTTTTGAATAAAAGTGTTTGGAAGCTCACCAAGAGTGGACAAGTCTTCTTTTAAATTATTTACCTCAACAATAGAAGCTGCTGTATCAAGATCCCCTCCAAGATAGGCTTGGATTTGTGCAGGAATCTGCTGACTTATGCAGTGGTTGACTTTTTTGCAGATTGGCACCAAGAGTCAACTATCTTTTGAAGCTTAGCATGTTTTAAATCTGTTTCTCTCTTTTCTTCCAGTAAAATGGAAGTGATGTATTTTAATTCATCAAGCTCAGCTTCCAACTTATGGAAACTGTCCAGTTTACTAGATTTTGTTTCAATATCAGTTTTAAGCTTAGAGATTTCAGATAATAAAACAACATGCTTCTCAACAGCAGCTTTCAGATCAACAAGCATATATTCAAACATTTTAACTTTTTCTTCAGAACTGTAATCCATAAAGTTTTGTACCTTATACATCATTGTAGGGTTCCAGTTCTCCAAGCTGCTAAAAGCTTCAGCTTCAGCCAGATCCTGTTTGAAGTTGCTTGTTGATGGGACATCAGTGTTGGCCATCAGACAGTTATTGTCTTCTTCATCAGATGATGAATCAGACTCCTCCCAGTCACAAGTCTCTGCCATAAGTCCCTTTTGCCGGTTGGAAACCACTGAGTTTTCCAACTTTCTCAGCTTAGCCATAGCCATAAGGTACTTAACCCTATAGCCATCATCCCTGTTTGTCTTGTGTGGTTTGGATGACTTACCAACAGCTTTTGACACACAGTCAGCAGTTATGTGGCCAGTTTTGCCACATTTGAAGCACTCAGCTTTGGTATTGTCAAATGCTTTCTTTTTGACAGCATTTGAACTTCCTTGCAGCATGTGTCATCCAAACCTTTTCTTGTTGAACCTTTTGACAAGCATGGCAATCATTTGCTCATCATCCAGTTCAGCAGTATCTGCATTGTCTTCCTCATCAGACATCTGCTCCTTATCATCAGCCTGTTGATCAGGTTGAGTGAACACATAACTCGCCTGATCTACAGGTTGTCTCACACTGGCCACAAAGGCTGCACCTTTCTTAGATATTTCCAAGGCATTTCTCTTTTGTTGCCTTGACTGCTCATCATTCAGTAAGGATCCATATAAGTTAACAAGATCCATACTTCTGATGGTACCTGAATTCCTTAAAATTGTAGAAAAATAATTCCATTCTTCAGGCAGGACATCTAAGAACTTGTTTACCAAAGTCAGGCTGTCCTTGATGATTCCAACAGCCTTGAGATCATTTACAAAAGCAGTAAACCTAGTGTAGGTTTCAGTGAGAGTCTCCTTTGGTTTTGCGAAGAAGAGTTCATACTGTCTAGCAAGATTATTAATCCTATTGTCAAGTGTGATTGTGGGTCCATCATAGACGGTACACAAAGTATCCCACATCTCCTTTGCAGTCTTCATCTTCTCAACCTGTTTGAACACATCATCAGGTAGAGAGATGACCAGGTTGTTTCTGGCCTTTGCATCAAGAGCCACCAATCTTTTGTCTTCATCAGACCATTGAGCTTTTGCTTTCTCAAATGTTCTGATTTCAGGAGCAGCTCCTTCAACAGCAGGAGTTATAGTTGTAACAGAAGTTGGCACATAGGGACCCTCCATTACAATCTCTGGTAGTTGCACATCCAGATTCTCTAAATAGAGCATCATTCTGCACTTCCAACCAGAAAAGTTCTGAGGATTAAACTCTGGAGGTTTGCCCATTGAGCCATTGTCATAGTATGAGGAACTTGCAGCACTGTTGTCCATGGAAACTTTGGGAGAATGACAGATCTAGAATGACACACACTCTGAACTGCTCTGATACCAGTTGTAGGTCCCAAAAGATATCCCAAGTATATAGCTTTAAGCTGTAGAGGGGGGTGAATACAACTATTTAAAAACTACACACAATTTTCTCAATGTTTGTATGTATTATTAACAAATGTTAATTACAAACGAGCTTGAATGCGGAAAGGTTCAAGCTGAGATGACAGATACAACAGTATGTTTAACTAGTCTAAGACTGACTTAAACTAATTACAATGAATACACTCACTAAGAATCACTAACTGTGTTTACAAGACTCTGAGGAACAGCTTAGACACTGAGCTCTGTTTTATTCAAGCACACTTGCATGCATGAAAGACTCACTTTTAATGCACGTTCACTCTTTGTTTCAGCACTTAGGTTTTTTGGATTAATCTTTAAATCCTTGGAAGTTTCTTTTAATACCCACTCAGAGGATCTAAGTGAAGCTTCTTCATTGGACGAAATGAAAAAGGAGAAGTCTTGTTGAAAAGACACTACAAGAAATGTTATCTTTAGGGACAAACCTTTTAGGGACAACACACTGTTGTGTCTAAAGACGTACATTTTGTGACCAAAAGTTGTTCCTAAAAATATTTATAGGAAAATAAAAAAAATTTAAGCTTTAGGGAGAATGACTGAAAATGAGTGGTTTCTAAAAGGTGAGCGGGAGTTTTTCCCTCCAAGGCGCGAAATTATTTAACCCTTTAGAGACCACAAGTCATCTCTGAAAGTTATAAAAAAAAATTAATTGTATCAGATTAAATAATTATAATTTTTAAAATTTCTTTTTTACTAAAAGTAAGTTTTTAGAGAGAAGTTGTCCTCCCTAAAACTAAATACAAATCTAATTAAATAATTATAATTTTTAAATATTATTTTTTACTAAAACATAGGTTTTTTTGTCAAACTTTTGGTATCCTCCAGACCCACCACCTGCACGTTGCAACGGTGAAACTGCTTCTCCTTCAACTGCGACCGTCATCCTCACCGTACCTCTCTCACCGGCGCTTCTCGTCGTCTCTGTCAATCGATACAGCATAATCGATCGATTCCTCTATATATCTCTCATCGGCGCAAGCAACAGGGCGTAATACTCCGATACCGAACCAATCAATCGATACCGAACCTAATCAATGGGTTATTCCGGCAAAGGTTGCACTCGATTTCTCTCTTATTTCGGCGAAGGTATGATATATATACACTTTTATTTAGCCGATATATACATACATTCTTGTGTTGATGAGGCATTTATTCATAATCGATTCACACAAGCAGGGACAAACGTTGGTTTGATTATAATCGACATTTCTTGCTTCTGATTTCTAAATTATCCTTTTAATATTGTATGCCATCAGGTTTCTTTTGATTTCCCCTTGTGAATCTCGAAGGCTGTTTGGGCTATTTTCGGATTGGGATCGGCACCTAGACATTCAATTGAAAAGCAACCTGGAATCGATCTCCTAATCGGTAAGGTCTGTTTATTAATTTATTGTAGCGGAATTTAAGTACAAGTATGTTTATAATATGTAAGTAGAATATATCTAACTGTTGTTGCTGTTACGGACAACATACATGAATGAGCAGATGTTGTTTCTGCTAGAACACACACATATGTATAATATTGTTGATGTTGATGCTGTTTTATTTCTTTTCTGTTTCATACATCGAACACACAATACAAACACTTAAGTTGGTTGCAAGTTATTGGAACGATCAAAACTTACTTATTTGCTGCTTAATTTTACTTTTGCTTTATGAACATTTTGTTGTAATTTGGTTAGATCAATCAACTAAAAGTTACAGCAGATGCAGAAAACAGGAAGTTATATGTAGCCAGCAATTGTTAGTATTGTTCTTGTTAGGATATGTTTATAGAATTGTTTGTCAAATCATAGGTAGTATAGTTTTCAAGCCTCTTTATTCATAACATCATCATGCTGTCATTCCTACTGGTACTTTTCAAGCCTCCAACCTGCCTGGTATTGTTCTCTTATCTCATGCTACAGTTTTTATCTCTTAATTACATAGCCCTAGGAAAAACTACAGTGGCCTGCTAAAACGATTGAATGTTAAAATACATATACAATGTATCAGGCAAAGCTAGGAAGCCTAGGATCAAGACACATAAAGAGGATGAATTACATGTTAGTTCGATTATTTATCTATTTTGTTAAAAAAATTAAGATTTTTATTCAAAACAAAAAAGCACCATCTTCATCCATATTGGTGATTGTTATATTATTGTTCGGACCAAATAGTTGACTTGTTTTATCAAAGTTAGAAAATCATTTGTCAATACTACAAATGAATATGTAAATAGATGAGTGGTCCTAGAGTAGTCGATCAGCCTTTAGCCTGCATGTCTATGATTTCATTTCTTAGGAAATTCAAATAACAGAAGCCAGAAGGTCCTAAATGAAAGGATAAAAGTAATAAAATACACCTGTTAATGTAAATGGGTATAAATTAGGAGACAACTATCTTCAAGTCAAAGGACCGAGTGAGTCTACAAAATATATCTCACATTGAAGATTTGTATTGTCAAGAAATGGCTAAACTATATACACAAGGGATGTGTGATATATAGAAGAAAAAGGGACATAGGACTATTATCTTGAACATTTTTCACTAGCGGGGAAGTAAATTCATTCAGAAAGTCGGTCGTCTTTAATACCCAGACGTTTATCTTGTCTTGCATCAAACCTGTAATAAACAAAGCAGAATTCAACTGCTCATATCAGGTGGTGTAAACTCTTTTTGCATAAATCGATAATGAGAAATATTTTGTAGAGAATCAAAATGATTAAGCTTATTAGTTATTAGTGTATATACATCTAGCCGTAAACCAAAGTGGTTTGTCTCGTATTGAAACACTTTCACCCCCTCTAGGTTACTTCAAGATTTATTGCCAAGTGCCATAATTCATGATGGTTCCAGACTTCCAGAAGTTAAAAAGGCTCAGATGCCCAAACTCTTTCTAGACATATGCCTAAAACTGAATAAATACAATCAGTGTCAAGCAATTTGATTCCATAATTCTGTAATCAAACACAACATAACTTGAAACCATAACAGTGCTCTTAACCCAATCAAACCTTGAAGTTTATAACAGTTCTTGAAGTTGATACATATGAATACTTGATATACATTACCCTCGAGAAAATTTGATCAAACTCACTTTCTTCACTGACACAGTAGTCAAAATTCGACAGATAAATCAAGCAAAAGACAAATTCCCACAACCAAGAAACAGAATTTCAGCAATTAGGGTCAAGAAATAAAGTAGATGGATACACAAAATCAGAGAATAAAAAACAGATGTTTGTTTCTTACTTTGTATTTGTAGCAGAATTATGACAGCAACATACTAATTTCAGTTTGATATTGTGAAGCCATGACTGCCGACGTGGCTCGTATAAATGTTTAGAAATCTCCGTTAGTTATCACGGATCTCGATCTTATGTTAGTACAAGATTTAGGAAGGTAATCTTGAACTTTCTTATATTCTATACATTATTTATTGTGGGAGCATCGAGACCATGTAATGGTTTTCTGATATATCATGTGTTTTGTTATTATAACAGATGAATCCCGAGTCACAGAAAATCCAGAGTGCAATAGACAATTGGCATGACATGCACTATAAGTCGACGAGCGGATGGGTAAATGAGCAAGCAAAAGTTGATTATGTAAGTAGTTATTTAGATTTGATGAATAAGATTATGTAAGTTGTTTAAGTTTCATATATTTGTGAATCGATAGTTTGTTTTGCTAATCATTTTTTTTTAAATTTAGGAGAAGTTGGTTGCCGAGATGGAAATTCAAACTCAACAAGCATCATCACCATCTAACCCCAATGGACCTTCATCGTTAAATGAGCAAGAAATCTTCGAGAAGGTGTTTGGCGAGCGTCGGGGTCATAACATTGGACGGGGACGAAAGCTAAAACGTTAGTCGGGTTTATCTTCCTCAGCTACCACTTCGATACCACCATCAAACGAGATGATACATGATATGATACGAGCTGCACAAGAAGCGTGGGAAAGACATCATGAAGAACAAGAGCGCAAACGTTACCAAAACTTGGCTACATACTTCTCAAGTATGATTAATGCTAATGTTGCCAACGTACCACCATTTGTATCCATACCGGCGCCTCCATTTGACTATGATGCCTATAAAGCAAATACAACAATCTGCCGATGATGATGAAGAAGAAGAGAATGATGATGGGTAGTTTATATAAAACTTTGAAAGTTAGATGATAGATTTATTAGTTTAACTTCGAATATAGATGATGTTTTGTATTAATGCTTTTAGGATATTTGTAAACTTTGACATTGGTTTAACATTTTATGAAATTGTAATTTTTGCAATAAATTTGTGATTTGTAAAAAACACAGGTAAAATAGAAAAGAATATGAAATTGCTATTTATATTGTTAATATCTATCTGGGACAACATGTGGTTACAAAAAGTAAAACTTAATTTTTATATGACAGATACCTTTTGTAATGACAAGTCGTCTCTAAAAGTAATTAGTGTATTAAATAAATAATTACTTTTTCGGTCAACATGTGGTTACAAAACGTAATTATTATTAAAATAAAAAATAACATTTAAAGACAACATGTCGTCCCAAAAAGTAAATTTTTTTAGAGACAACACATTGTCATGCCAAGCGAAACTTTTAGGGACGGGTTTTCTGAGACGAAAGCTTTTGGGACGACAGTTGTCTCTAAATATCTTTTGGGACAATTATTTAATGTTTTGGGACGACTTTTGTGGTCCTTAAAAGGCATTATTCTTGTAGTGAGACAACATAAACTTTTCTACACATTCTGAAAAGCAGACTTGTCTTCATGTGGGCAGAACTTTTGTCTTTTCACTTTGTCTACTATTGCATTGCCTTTAACTAAATAAGGAATGTCAACTTTGTGTTTTTCTTCCTTTGTAAAGGCATATTTTGATATAAGAAAAAGGTCTGTCACACTTTTCCAAATATCCTTTTGTCTTCATGTAACAGAACAGCTTGGGCAGGCTGAGCAGTTCTGATTTCCACTTTGTCTTCGACTTTGTAAACTGATCTTGTAGACAAAAACAATACATGAGGACTTGGAAAAATATTCCATAAAGTGTTTAGCCTGTTCACAAAGAACAGAACACTTGTAAACTGCCCAAGCTGCTCACCAGTGTAGAGCAGCGTAGACAGTTTATGTCCAGCCTGTTCAGCAGACTGGACAGCTTGGGCAAAACTGCCTTTGTTGCAACACATGCAACATATAGAACAGCTTCAGGCTGATATTGCAAATCATTTTCAGGTTTCAATAAGGCATATAACATGCCTTAAATTCAACCTTCAAAAGCATCAATAGGTTTGATTAATAATCTCCCCCTCAGATGCAGAACAGGTTTGACTGAGGCCTTTTTGTGCCTAACAATAACTTTCTTACATTGGGGCGGGTTATTACTTTGTCCTACACTATTACATTGTAATTTCCTAACATTACAAAGATAGATAAAGGGTACTAGGTGTGGGAGTGATCAGGGGTCTCTTCCTTCTCCAAAGCGTTGAGGCGCTGAGTCAGCTCCTCGTTACGAGCCTCAGTTTCTGCTAATCGCTGCCGAAGCTCATCCAAGCCATCCTGCTGGATGGTGAGGGCGTGCTGGTTAACCCAGTACAAGTTGGAGTTCGGTAACTCCTCCCTCTCTAAACGGGCTGTCAATTCTCCAATGTCCTGGTTAAGTAACCGGATTTGGAGATCGTGTCGTGAAAACCTTGCTACTAGCAGAGGTACAGTCTGGTCGGCCGGCTCCTGAGTGAGCGGTGGGACCGGTGTGGAGGATGGTCCTCCGACCTCAAACTGGGAAGGGATTCCTTCCTCTTGTCTCCACTCATGGAGAGTTTCGGGTATCCAGTTCCATCTACGGGCGTTTGCCCGTCGTTGCTGGGGTGGGGGACTTTGTTGAGGAGTCGGGATAAGAATAGACTCCTGCCTCGGTATGATCACCCTCTTTCGGGGTGTAAACATCATTTTCGGACCGTTAGGGTAGGGACGGTATGGCTTGAATGACGGAACCTCAGGATGGTATGGGGTGTAGGCGGGGATCACCGGGGGTGGTGGATCTACTCCGGCATCGTCCTCTTCCATTGGTTCCTCCTCGTCTGACTCTTCCATGGTTTCCTCGTCTTCCGAGGGGTCTTCCTCCTCAGATGGGTCCTCCTCACTAAACACCTCCGGGTTGTATCGGCTGGTGGGGGTATACTCCTCTTCCGAGTCAGACAAAATGATTATCTCTTGGTTGGACATGTTTTCTGCTATCAAGGTCCATTCATAGTCTTTTAGTTAGTTACAAAATATTTTCATAATCAGTAAAACTTAAGTGCAGTTATAGTCTAGGGTACTAATGCAACCTAGTTCATTATACTATAGCTCTGATACCAATCTGTCACACCCCGTTACCCCCGTTGGCAACGAAGCGGGACGTCGCGGAAACACAACCATATTCATAACGAACGACCACTATATGGACGTTTTCAAAAATACGTCGATAAAACTTTAAAATATAGTAATGTTATACATAGCCTGATATGAAGAAAAAGAAGTTCGCACAATACAGAGATTTAAGTACATAATTAAAGTATTCAAAATAATGCAGCTAAATCTCCGGTAGTTTCGAAAATGCATGCGACTCCTTAGGTGCGGAAGCTTGAAAAATACATTTGAAGGCACACTTGCCTTAATTTTCTGAAAATACACGCTAAAATACGTCAACAAATATTGTTGGTGAGTTAATAGGTTTACACGTAAATCTGACTTGTATGGACAACAACAGTTAGGTTTGAATTTATAAAATCATAAATTCCATGTTATGTATTACATATAAACCATCATGCAACCGAAGCTTAATTAAATGAGTTTGCCCTGTGCAGTATTCCAATACGTAATACCGTGTGTTAAATATATATGCACTCGCTGTTAGCCGAGCCGAACTAACCCGAATGGGGGACATGACTCTCGATAGATCTATCCACAATACATTCGCGCTTACAAATAAACGCAATTAACGGTTCATGATATAAGAGCTGATGGAACCACATGTGTAATACATAATAGAAAATGAAGTTGTTTTCGTGTCCATATGAAAACGAAGCATGTATTTCAACCCCAAAACATAACCTTCTGAAAATAGGGGCTATGAGGACTCACCGAGCTTGTGATGGCAAAAACGAGCGAAAAGTGCAAATTAGCGTAAGTTGATGGGTGATGCACCAGGTGAGTTTAATCGAGCCCTAAATGATAATAGGGACTTAATAACTCTAATATATGATAATATATATATTTATAGATTTTTATGTCTTAAATCACCCAACATTACAAGTTTATAAATAAACCCGCTTAAAACGTCAAGTTAAAACCCGGTTAAAACGTCAAGTTTATATATAGATATATATATATATATATATATATATATATATATATATATATATATATATATATATACATATATATATACATACATATATATATATAATTTTCTAGCTTTTTCAAAGGTTTTTCGGCCTACTTTGAGACTGTTTTTGAACAAGCTCCAAAACGTTTTAGGCTTTGGTTTTCTTGGACATTAAACTACTATATACAAAGAATTTTTAAAGTCAAGACGGCCATTTTTCGAGATGTTTAGGTTGGGGAAAAAGTTTGTTGAAAACCCTACGTTGGCCATTTTTGAGCTGTCAAACTTTCGGTTTCCCAAATAATTTCTGGAGGTCTTATACTCCAAAATATATTATGAAAATTTCTAGATCTAGAGTTAAGACATATATCTAACTTTTGAGACAAGAATCAACTCATTTCGTTAAGTTATGAATTAGTTATGATTTTTCAAAGTCGATATAAATTTTCTACCGAAAATCCGTAGTTTATAAACTTAAAATAACTTGTGATTCTTGTTGTTTATTCAAAGACTACTTGTATAAAAGTTATAAAACACATATATATCACTTGTTTTCATAATATTTACACTTATATGATGTGTTCATATATTTATAAACATATTTGAAGAAACAACTTAAAAACAAAAACTAGAAATTTATAAACTTGAGTTTTTATGAAACTTGTTGTTGTTGGTGATTATATATTATAACACCTTGCTTTTTATTTTATGTGTTTTGTGTGATTTGCGCGATTTGCGTTAAATGATGTAATTTCGAATTTTTATATAAATAGGAGCTGAAAGTTTATGGCCCTCATTCTTGCAAAACCATTTTTCATATTTGAGAGCCTCTTTCTCTAAGACCGATCTTCTCTCTAGCTTTTCTCCCAAACCGACCGACCAAATCTCGTGTTCTATACGTCATCGGAAAGATCTCGAAGAATACTACATGAATCTGAAATTGAATGTGGGATTTGATTCGAATTTGAGGTATGAATCGTCATTCTCTCATCTTTATTTTCGGTTTTGAGAAAAAGTTCAAAATCCCCATCTTTTGATTCGTATAAAGCTATTCTGCATGAGTTATAACTCGATTCTGCTAGAATAAGTGTAGTAGAATCGAACCTAGACTTGTTCCTTAACATATTTATGATTTTTACCTGGAAATGCATCCTTGAAAGCTGAAAAACATGAACAAGTTCGAGATGGCCAAGAACAAGTTCGAAATGGACCAAATTCGAGGCTTTTCATTGCTTCGAACCTGCCTATCTTCGAATCATACATGTTCGAAGGCCTTAGGTTCGAACTTCATTAAATTAGAAGGCCCTTAAGTTCGAACCCCATAAGCTCGAAGGCGCCTAAATTCGAAAGACTTGAATAAATTCGTGGGCAACGCATAATTAAAAAAATATTTAGCTAGAAGTTACGGTTTGTAGATGTTGGAATTTTAAGCTAGCATTGTTAATTTAGTGTATATTCTGTATGTTAAATTACAGACATTTCACAGCACGTCAGATATTAAATTAAGCGGTTTAGCTCGGTTATGAGTCAAAGCCAGTGCCAGAGTATATTAAAGCCTAGATAAGCAAGTGCAAGCGTTTCAGAGCAATATAAAGCATAGAAAAGCCAGTGCAAGCATAGCAGTACTGTGAGTAACAGTTATTCTTGTTTACATGTATTTTATGTAATTGCGACATAATTTGCTTCTATATGCCTTCTTTGGACTTCAATAAACTTTTGTGAGTGAAGGCGAACACTATGGTACAGGCGGTGCCCAGCTTAGCCGGATGTTACATCTGATCTATTAATGTGCATACATTGCTATCTGTTTATTGTTCTGCATATAATACAGCAAGCCTTGTTTGAGCGTTTCTTTGTGCATTTCATAAGCATTTTACCTTACAAGCATGCAATTCTGATGCTCACCACTATCCCAAGCATTATGTTGGTAGCTAGCCCCGCATCACAGATTGATCATCTGTCAGCGGTAACCCCTAGTGGTGGCATCTCCTTTCAGCGTGCAATGTCTCAATTGTGCAAGCATTCATTCTGGGTATTAAGCAAGCAAGCAATCATTACAGCCTTTATAGGCACTTTCACCACATATCTTACATGCATCATGAATATCTGTTAACTCACTAAGCAATTAGCCTACAGTTGCTACTCACAAGTTTTATAGGTAAAGGTAAAGAGCAAGCTGGACCATCTGCTTAGGTCTATTTCCTGATCAACCCAGAGGATTTTAGCTCACTATTTAGCTTGTGGTATAGTATTGAGCTGCTTTGGGATCTGGGTAGCTGCTTTATTTATATTGTGATGTTTTAGCAACTTAGCAACATACCTTGTAGCACGTGTAGTGCATGACTGTATTGTAGTACTTTTATTTAGTTCTTATGCAAGCTTTAGACTTATTATTATGCTTATGACTGTTGTTATTTATTCCTGGGATTAAGCAAGCGTGATTAAAGCAAGGGTGTGACAGGATGGTATCAGAGCATTAGTTTGAGGGATTCAAGTGTTAATAATAACACTTGGACTCAAACTTTTAAGCAAAGATATTAGCTTCGAATATCTAGGCTTTAACTTGACCTGAGATAGGCCTTGACTTTGCTTTAGGAATTTGGGCATATGGGGTAGAATAGGAATTATGTCTATTCTTATGTAAGTACTATTTATATTATTTCAGAACATGTCTGGATCTGATGAAAGAGCTACAGGTGGACTCACTCCTGAACAGATCATGCAAATAATGCAAACCATGCTTAATGAGAACAATGAGCGTCAAACTAAGTTCTTGCAAGATCAGTTTCGTGCTACTGGACGCCGTGACGACGACACTGATGAGGAGGAAGCTCCTGTAGTCCCTCCTAAGGGCTGCAACTTCCGTTACTTCAAAGCTTGCGGAGCTCAACCTTTCAAAGGAGCTGCAAACTCTATCGAAACTCTCGAGTGGATTACTGGCATCGAGCGGATATTTCTTATTAGCGACTGCGCTGAGGAATCAAAGGTCAGCTTTGCTACTAAGCTGTTCGAGGGTGGCGCTGTTATGTGGTGGAGATCTCAAGAGAATATGCATGGTGTTAACTGGATTCAGTCCCTATCTTGGGATAATTTAAAGTGATCTTCTTTCGTCAGTACTGCCCGGCTGATGAAAAGAAACGTCTGAAGAGAAGCTGATGTCTCTAACTCAGGGAACCAAATCGGTGACTGAGTATGAGATTGAATTTACCCGACTTAGCTTACTGTTTGACTACCAAGTTGCTACAGAGGAGCGAAAGATCGACCGTTTTCTTATGGGCCTGCATCCCGAGTATCAGAAGTTCTTGAAGCACCAAAGGTGCACCAACTATGCTGATGTCGTTGAAGCTGCTCGAATTCTCGAGCAGGATTTTATTCGTGCTGGAGGAGTTCCTGCTTCATCTTTCAACCCAACTTGTCCTTCACCGCCCAAGAAGTCACGCACTGGTAATTATTCTGGATCTTCATCCAGATATTCTCAATCTCAGTCTCAATCCCGGCAGTTCAGCTCACCTCCGGCACAGCAAGCTCGTTCTTATGCAGTACATTCTGAGCCGAGGCAGTGTCGTTGCTGCCATAAGTCACACATTAGGCGTTGTAACCCCAATGATGTGAGATGCTATGTGTGCAATGACATAGGGCATAGCAGTGAAGAATGTCCTAACAAAGTTAAAGTTTGCAACAACTGTTTACGACCTGGACATACTGAGCGAGCATGCACGCATCCGTTCACCTTAATTTATCCGAGTGTAGAGCATCATCCCCGACTACAACAACAACAACACCGACCCCAACAACAACAACAACAACAACATCAACAACAACAACAAAGACAAAACTAGCCGGCCCGACATAGCACGTCACGCGGAGTATCTAGTCGCCGTAACGAGCCAGCCCGAAGTCAGAACCGAGCATTCCAAATAACGGCCGAGCAAGCGAAGGAAATACCAGATGTGGTATCTGGTATGGTTCTTGTTAACTCTGTTCCTGCTAGAGTTATTTTCGATTCGGGAGCAAATCGTTCTTTCATATCAAGTACATTTGCATCTAAGCTTTGAATTAAACCGACTACGCTACCTGTAATTTTTGATATTGAAACGGCTAGTAATGTAAATGTGTCTACTGATAAAATTTACCGTGATTGCATCATTCTGCTCGACAACTGCACATATCTACTTGACCTTATTCCGATGGATTTTCACGAGTTCGACGTTATCGTGGGTATGGATTGGCTAGTTCACCATGACGCCAACATTGTCTGCAAGAAGAAATTAATTAGCTCACTACTCCTGATGGCCGCAGTATCTGCATCTATCGTGACAGAAAAAAAGCTGAATTATGTTTAATTTCTGTAGTGAAAGTTAGGAAGCATATAGCTAAGGGTTGGGCGTCTTACTTAGCATATGCAATAGATGCTAAGTTTGAAAAAAAAGCTTTAGCCGAGGTACCGATAGCCTCTGAATTTCCTGATTTCTTTCCTGAGGACATCTCTAGACTCCCACCAGACCGTCAGGGGAAGTTCAGAATTGATTTTGTGCTAGGCGTTGCACCGATTGCTCGAGCCCCATTTCGACTTGCACCTGCTGAGATGCAAGAAATGATGAAGCAGTTGCAAGAGCTGCTTGACAAAGGGCTCATACGACCAAGTTCATCTCCCTGGGGAGCTCCCATTCTTTTCGTTAAGAAGAAAGATGGGACTCTTCGGATGTGCATTGATTATAGGGAGTTGAACAAGGTAACAATAAAGAATAAATATCCGTTGCCCAGAATAGATGACCTTTTCGACCAACTTCAGGGAGCTACTTACTTCTCAAAGATCGATCTTAGATCTGGGTATCATCAGCTCAAAGTTCGTGAAGAAGATGTTTCCAAAACGGCTTTCCGTACTAGATATGGCCATTACGAGTTTCTTGTTATGCCCTTTGGCCTTACAAACGCTCCTGCGGCATTCATGGATCTCATGAACCGCGTTTGTAGACCGATGATTGATAAGTCTGTTATCGTCTTTATAGACGATATTCTCATCTATTCCAAAACCGAAGCTGAGCATGCTGTGCATCTTAGAGAACTGCTAGAGTTGCTGCGCAAGGAGCGGATTTATGCCAAGTTCTCTAAATGAGAATTTTAGTTGCGACAGGTGCTTACAATATCAATTTATTCATTTTAAGCTTATCTTTTCTTAAATTTCTTGCTCAGCGTTAACCTGAAAATCTTGCATCTTATCAAATACAATTCCTTGGATATGTGATATCTGGTGAAGGAATATCTGTAGATCCTTCTAAGATAGAAGCCATTCAAAACTGGGAAGCTCCCAGATCAGCTACTGAGATCCGAAGTTTCTTGGGATTGGCGGGTTACTACCGTCGATTCATTAAGGACTTCTCAAAATTAGTCGTGCCTCTTACCTCTCTTACTCGCAAGAATGTTCCCTTCATTTGGGAAGAAGCTCAAGAAACTGCGTTCCAAACTTTAAAGCGTAAACTCACCAAAGCACCTATTCTTGCTCTTCTCGAAGGCAATGAAGACTTTGTGGTCTTCAGTGATGCCTCATATCAAGGACTCGGGTGTGTTCTGATGCAAAGGGGCAGGTTCATAGCATATTCTTCCCGCCAACTCAAGGATCATGAAAAGAGTCAGCCGACTCATGACCTTGAACTTGCTGCTGTGACATTCGCATTGAAAACATGGTGTCATTACCTTTACGACACCAAATGTCAGTTATATATGGATCACAAGAGCCTCAAGTATATTTTCAGCCTGAAGGAGCTCAACATGCGCCAGCGACGCTCCATGGAACTCATCAAAGACTATGACTGTGAAATTCTGTATCACCCCGGCAAGGCAAACGTGGTGGCCGATGCATTGAGTCGAAAATCGTATTCCGCGAAATGTCTCTATACTCTGACTCATACTTCGTTTCCATCAACTCTGATCGATGAAATTCTTGTTGCTCAAGCCGAAGCCCTAAAAGAAGAAAACCTCAACTCTGAGGATATGAAAGGGCAACTTCAGTTCTTAATCGACAGCCCTCGTGGCTTAAAACTCTTCAAGAATCGCATTTGGGTTCCCAAATTTGGTGATATTCGACAGAAAAGCTTTTCAGAAGCTCACTGTTCTAACTTCTCAGTACATCCCGGCAGCACCAAGATGTACAACGATTTAAAAGCTGAGTATTGGTGACCTGGTATGAAAAGAGACGTGGGCCAATATGTCGATAATTGTGTTACGTGCTGATTAGTCAAAGCGGAGCATCAACAGCCTTATGGCAGTCTTCAGCCTCTACCGATCCCCGAATGGAAGTTCGATCATATCTCAATGGACTTTGTGACGAAGCTTGCTACTACGCGAAGACAACAGGATGCAATATGGGTGATCATGGATAGTTTAACCAAGTTCGCACATTTCATTCCGATACGCGAGAACTACTCACTAGAGAAGCTGTCTAAGATTTACATAGACGAGATCGTTACTCGACACGGTGTGCCTCTGTCAATTGTTTCAGATCGCGACACCCGGTTCACTTCGAGGTTCTGGAGTGCATTAGAAGATGGATTAGGCACCAAGATAAGAATGAGCACGGCGTATCATCCGCAGCCGGATGGCCAAAGCGAGCGCACGATCCTTACACTCGAAGACATGCTGCGGGCTTGTGTTCTTGAGTTTAGCGGTAACTGGGACGACCACTTGTCGTTAGCAGAGTTTTCTTACAACAACAGTTACCACTCATCAATCAAAGCCGCACCTTTTGAAGCTTTATACAGTTGCAAGTGTTGAACGCCTACTTGTTGGCATGAATCCGGTGAAGCACCAATTGCCGGTCTTGAATTACTTCAACAAACCAACGACAAGATCAGAATCATTCGCCAACCACTGGAAACTGCTCAATCTCGACAAAAGTCGTATAACGACCGACGCCATAAGCCACTAGAATTCTAGAAGGATGATTATGTGGTAAGTCTCGCCGATGAAAGGTGTGTTCAGATTCGGCAAGCGCGACAAGTTAGCACCACGATTCGTTGGTCCTTTCAAGATCACCAAGCGTGTTGGAACTCAATCTTACCTTTTAGATTTGCCGAATGAACTATCCAACATTCACCCTGTGTTTCATGTCTCGCAATTGCAGAAATGCAAAGAAGATGAAAGAGAAAAATGGGCCGATCATCTGAGTTACAAGATCAACGAGAAGCTGCAATGCGATGAGCCTGGGGTTATTTTGGAGACAAAGATTAAGAAGTTAAGGAATCGAGAAGTAGCAATGGTGTTGGTGCAATGGAGAACTTCTCATGGTATTTCCCAGACCTGGGAATCCGAGCAAGACATGACAGTTCGTTATCCGCATCTCTTTGAGCCCTAGGTACTTCGAGGACGAAGTGCAAACGTGGTGGGCTCATACTATAACACCTTGCTTTTTATTTTATGTGTTTTGTGCGATTTGCGCGATTTGCGTTAAATGATGTAATTTCAAATTTTTATATAAATAGGAGCTGAAAGTTTATGGCCCTCATTCTTGCAAAACCATTTTTCATATTTGAGAGCCTCTCTCTCTAAGACCGATCTTCTCTCTAGCTTTTCTCCCAAACCGACCGACCAAATCTCGAATTCTATACATCATCGGAAAGATCTCGAAGAATACTACACGAATCTGCAATTGCATGTCGGATTTGATTCGAATTTAAGTTAAGAATTGTAATTTTCTATTCTTTATTTTCGGTTTTGAGAAAAAGTTCAAAATCCTCATCTTTTGTCGTTTAAAGCTATTCTGCTTGAGTTATAACTCGATTCGGCTAGAATAAGTGTAGAAGAATAGAACCTAGACTTGTTCCTTAACATATTTATGATTTTTACCTGGAAATGCATGCTTGAAAGCTGAAAAACACGAACAAGTACGAGATGGCCAAGAACAAGTTCGAAATGGACCAAATTCGAGGCTTTTCATTGCTTCGTACTTGCCTATGTTCGAACCACACATGTTCAAAGGCCTTAGGTTCGAACTTCATTAAATTCGAAGGCCCTTAAGTTCGAACCCCATAAGCTCGAAGGCCCCTAAATTCGAGAGACTTGAATAAATTCGTGGGCAACGCATAATTAACAAAATATTTAGCTAGATGTTACGGTTTGTAGATGTTGGAATTTTAAGCTAGCATTGTTAATTTAGTGTATATTCTGTATGTTAAATTACAGACATTTCACAGCACGTCAGATATTAAATTAAACGATTTAGCTCGGTTTTGAGTCAAAGCCAGTGCCAGAGTATATTAAAGCCTAGATAAGCAAGTGCAAGCGTTTCAGAGAAATATAAAGCATAGAAAAGCCAGTGCAAGCATAGTATTACTGTGAGTAACGGTTATTCTTGTTTACATGTATTTTATGTAATTGAGACATAATTTGCTTCTATATGCCTTCTTTGGACTTCAATAGACTTTTGTGAGTGAAGGCGAACACTATGGTACAGGCGGTGCCCAGCTTAGCCGGATCTTACATCTGATCTATTAATATGCATATTTTATTGCTATCTGTTTATTGTTCTGCATATAATACAGCAAGCCTTGTTTGAGCGTTTCTTTGTGCATTTCATAAGCATTTTACTTTACAAGCAAGCAATTCTGATGCTCACCACTATCCCAAGCATTATGCGGGTAGCTAGCCCCGCATCACAGATTGATCATCTGTCAGCGGTAAACCCAAGCGGTAGCATCTCCTTTCAGCGTGCAATGTCTCAATTGTGCAAGCATTCATTCTGGGTATTAAGCAAGCAAGCAAGTAAGCAAGCATTACAGCCTTTATAGGCACTTTCGCCACATATCTTACATGCATCATGAATATCTGTTAACTCAATAAGCAATTGCTACTCATAATTTTTACAGGAAAAGGTAAAGAGCAAGCAGGACCATCTACTTAGGTCTATTTTCTGATCAACCCAGAGGAATAGCTCACTATTCACCTTGTGGTATAGTATTGAGCTGCTTTGGGATCTGGGTAGCTGCTTTATTTATATTGTGATATTTTAGCAACTTAGCAACGTACCTTGTAGCACGTGGAGTGCATGACTGTATTGTAGTACTTTTATTTAGTTCTTATGCAAGCTTTAGACTTATTATTATGCTTATGACTGTTGTTATGTATTCCTGCGATTAAGAAAATGTGATTAAAGCAAGGGTGTGACACATATATTATGCAAGACTTATATAAACATAAATATAAGATGAAATAGTTAGTATTTACTTACTTTGGGATATTAAGAAGATGAAAACAAGTAGGAGTTGAACTCTTCAACTTTGCACATGAATTTTCCTTCAACACTTGAAGAACAAAAGAAAATTTTTGAGAGGTTGTTTGTGTGTGTGATCTTGGAATCGGATTCAAGAGGGGAGAGAAGAGAGTTTTTGGATGTGATAAAAATGAAGAGAAGGCTCTCTATTTATAGAGAAAAAGAGAGATCTTGCAATGATGGTAGATGTGAAGGTGGAGTGTAAAATCTTATTTGAATTGAAAGGAGGATGGTGTGGAAGGATTTGATTGTGAAAGGTTGAGTAAAATAAAATATTTCAAATCCTTTGTGTACTACATAGGGCCGGCCTATGTAGTGTATTTTGATGTATTTTTCTTTTTTTTTTTTTGTATAAAAGTATTTAGAAATTTATTCTTGTATTTCCCTTTTTTTTGTAAATTCATAAATACTTTTGGATGCATTGTTTTTATGAATTGTTTTAGTCTTGCATAATTAATGTTAAGTAATTGTATTAGTGTATGATTAGTGTCACTAATCATAATTTATTTAAGTACTTAGTTGAATTAATCCCTCATATCGTTAATTGATCGGATTAATTGATTTCCCGATTCATCGCACCGATGAATTTGATTCTAATTGAGTTGAATTTTCTAATGAACATTGTTAATCACTTTTATTAATTTCTAATGACCACTGATTAGGTTATAATTGGCTATTAATTACAGATTAGGTCGTAATTGCTAACCTGGTTTAATGCCGGATATTACACCTTCATCCATGACCAGCTTTCTTACTCCACCAAAGTTGTTAACAAGATTTTATTCTTGAAGTATCGATTCCCATTAGCCCTTATCTCAAACTGTTTATCCATGCCTCTCAGGGCTTCATTCTTCACATTTTCCTCCATAACAGCTTCCATTTGCGTACCATGAATTAAGGAAGGAAGGTTTAGCTGAAGGGTCAGGACTAGGGCTTGTACTCTTAACGGCTTGGCTCGTTCCATTTGACTCAGGGCGTCTGCAACCACATTAGCTATCCCCGGGTGATAACGAATCTCACAGTTGTAATCACTTACTAGTTTCATCCAACGGTGCTGCCTCATATTCAACTCTTTCTAGTTCAAGATGTGTTGGAGGCTCTTATGATCCGTATATACAGTATACTTCGTACCGTACAAGTAATGCCTCCAAATCTTAAGGGCAAAAACTACTGCTCCCAGCTTTAAGTCGTGCGTTGTGTAATTCACCTCATGCACCTTAAGTTGCCGTGAAGCGTAAGCTATGACTTTATCCATCTGCACCAGCACACATTCTAACCCATTGTGTGAAGCATCACAGTAGACCACAAAATTCTCGCTTCCTTCGGGTAAGGACAGAATAGGCGCGCTGCACAATTTGTGCTTCAACAACTGAAATGTTGTCTCCTGGTCATCACCCAAAATATACTTAATGTCCTTTCTGTTAGAGATCCAGGGATCTTTAAGAAGTTTTTGATAAATCGCCTATAATACTGAGCAAGACCTAGGAACTAGCGTATCTCCGTGGGGGTTCTAGGAGTTGTCCAATTCTTGATTGCTTCTATCTTTGAAGGGTCGACTTGGATTCCTTTACTGTTTATCACATGACCGAGAAATTTCACTTCTCTTAGCCAAAAGTTACACTTTGAAAGCTTGGTATACAGTTGTTCTTTCTCCAACAACTCCAAAATTTGTCTCAACTGTTGTTCGTGCTCCTCCTTGTTTTGAATAAATAAAGATATCGTCTATGAATACAATCACGAATTTATCCAAGTATGGTTTGCACACCCGATTCATAAGGTCCAAGAATACTGTCGGTGCATTGGTTAATCCAAACGGCATGACTTGGAATTCGTAATGACCATACCGGGTTCTGAAAGCTGTCTTTGGAATATCCTCCTCGCGGACTCTGACCTGGTGATCACCAGACCTCATAACAATCTTCGAATAGAAGCTTGACCCTTGGAGTTGGTCAAACAGGTCATCGATCCTCGGGAGAGGGTATCGGTTCTTTATGGTCAGCTTATTTAGTTCCCGGTAGTCAATACACATCCTGAAGGTTCCATCCTTTTCTTAACGAACAAAACTGGAGCTCCCCAGGGTGAGGAACTCGGCTTGATAAACCCTTTATCCAAGATCTCCTGCAACTGATTGGACAATTCCTGCATTTCGGATAAGGCTAAACGGTTTGGAGCTCGAGCCACTGGTGTCGCACCTGGCACTAAGTCGATTTGGAATTCCACTTGTCTTGATGGTGGGAGTCCATGCAGATCTTCTGGAAAGACGTTGGGGTAATCACGAACAATTGGAATATCTTTGAGCCGCTTCTCTTTCGGCTCCTTCTCCGTCATGTGGACTAAGATCGCTAGACAACCCTTTCGAAGACACTTCAGGGTTCTAAGGCTGGAGACGATGCTTACTTTGGTGTTGCTCCCTTCACCTTACAGGGTTAGGATCTTCTTATTGGCCAACAGTATATGCACCATCTTCTTGTCACACATGATTTCCGCATGGTTTTTCGATAACCAATCCATTCCTATAACCACGTCAAAACTCCCCAGTTTGACGGGCAACAAGTCTATTTCAAAAGGTTGATGTACTAATTATAAGGAGCATCCTCGAATATATTATTTGTTTTAAGTGTCTTACCATCAGCAACCTCTATAGCATAAGTGGCATCTAACAGTGTAAGAGTGGCATTTATCTACTTACTAAACTTAGTGGATATAAAGCTCCTATCAGCTCCAGTATCAAATAGTATGAATGCATAAGAGTTGTTGAAAAGGTACATACCCGTAACCATGTCGGGATTCTGCCTTGCTTCTCCACTTCCCATGACAAAAGCTATTCCTTGAGCTCCCCTAATATTCTTCAACTTCGGGCAGTCTTTTCTGAAATGCCCCACGTTCCTGCACTCAAAACACCCTTTCTGGGGTCCGTTGTTGGTTCCAGCATTGGAAACTCTGCAATCCTTGGTCATATGACCTTGTCTTTTACACTTTCCACACGGGTTTCCACATTGATCCGTGTGGTGATAGTTGCACTTCTTGCAATATGGCTTGTTGCCGGTATAACTCTTCTTGGATTCAGACCCCGCCACGTAGGCCTTTATTGTCTCTTGCTTCTTCTGTTGGTTCCTTGAATTCTTCCCCGAGCGGTCTTCCTATTTCCGCTTGTTATCAGAACTCTTGGCAACCGCTGCCCCATGGCGTACTACCTGCTCCATTAAATTGTGTTCCATTCGGATGGCATTCTAGTTTGTTGTCAGGTTGGAGGAGGTTACATTCCCTTGGATCTGGGGGGAGAGTCCCCAGATGTATTGTTCCACCCTTTTGTATTTTGGAGTAACCATTCCGGGGCATAGAAAGCTCAACTCATGGAACCGGTTGGTGTACCCCGTGATATCCGTCCCCTTCATGGACAAGTTCCAAAACTCAGCTTCCATCTTTTGGAGTTCCCTTCTTGGGCAGTACTCATCAGTCATCATCCGCTTCAACTCCGCACATGGGAGTTGATAGGCTACATCAATGCCTACTGACTGAACGTAGGAGTTCCACCAAGTGAAGGCTTCATCTTGCAGTGTGTGAGTGGCGAACTTCACCTTGTTGTCTTCTGGGCAGTTCCTGACCCGAAAAACAGATTCCAGCTAACAGCACATTCCGTGCCGTTGAAATATATGGGCTAACAGCTCATGAAACCTTTGATGTTGCAACCCCGCGGATTATTTTCTGCCCCTTCCGCAACCCCACTGCTCCCTGAACCATTGTGGCGGTTGCCCTAGAGGGCTGCAATTGCGTCAGCTACTCTTTAAGCCACTAGTTGTTCAATCTCCTCTATGTTCATTCTTCTTGGTGCCATGATCTTGAAGTTCAGAGAAAATTAACACGGTGTAAGAAGATAAGTCTATGGGTTTGAAATTTACTAAGGCATATAGTTATACTACATATCGTCAAGCACAGATTTATAGTTAAACTTAATTTTTCATTAAAATAGCTTGATACATAACCTTTTACAACAGATGGTCGGGGTTTCCCCGAAAAATTTTCAAGTCTTACTTAACTTAAAGATACACTAAATAGCAAGTATAAATACTACAAATACAATGATAAGGGAGGCACTAGGTGTGGGACTCCTCCGGGGTCTCTCCGTACTCTAGGGTGTTAAGCCGCTGCGTCAGAGTTACGTTGCGCGCCTCGCACTCCGCCAAGCGTTGTCGAAGCTCGTCTAACCCGTCTTGGTGGATTGAGTGAATAAGCTGATTTGCCCAGTAAATGTTGGTGTATTGCATCACTTCTTGCTCAATCCTTGCGGTGATCTCCCCGACCTCTTGGCGAACCTGCCTAAACTGGAGGTCGTGACGGGCTGCCCTTGCCACCAACAGAGGTCGGGGAATCCTTCCTCATTTCTCCACTCTTGGAGAGTGTGAGGCATCCATCCCCACTGTCTTTCATTTACCCGTCGCCGCTGCGGCAGGCTTGGCTGGGGGGCAGGTACCGGGATAGACTCCCGTTGTGCCAATCGCACCCTTTTTCTAGGTGTTCACATTATCAGTAGTCCATTGGGATGGTTTCTGAATGGGGTATATGATGGGACACGTGGTGGTGGTGGTGGAGGGTCCTCTTCTTCGTCGATTGGGTGTTGATGGCCCTATGATCCAAGGTATATTTCAGTGTCACCTTGGTCCATTGGTGCATATTCGTCCTCGGAATCAGAAATGATAATAACTGTATTTTCCGACATATTTTTGTTATCATTTACAGTTGGTTTAGTTACTTGCAAAATGGTTTAGTTTCTTGTAACAGTTATAGTCTAGGGTACTAATGCAACCTAATTCACTATAACCTGGCCTTGATACCAATCTGTCACACCCCGATACCCCGCTTGGCAACAAGGCGACACGTCGCGGAAACAAAGTCACAAATATAATGAACGACCTCTATATGGAATGTTTTCGAAATACATTAACTATGAATAATGTTTTGCAATCTTGGGAATAAAAGAGTTCACGAATAATGTAGATTAAAATACATGACAAGAATAAATAATAATCTAATTATTCAAGTAAATTTCCATGTTTGTTTTGAAAATGCCCCGTGACTCCAAAGCTAGCAAAAATATGTCTATTACCCGTGAGTGCAGAAATATAGCCCTTATGGTCCTGAGAATAACATGCTAAATACGTCAACATAAACTTGGTGAGCTCATAGGTTTACACGATAAATATAGACAATGTATGGAATGCACAAGATTTCATTGAGTTATAAACAAAAACGAATCAATAGTTTTAGTATTACCATAAGTCTCATGACCCCGAAACTTAACTTATGATTTCCCTATGTGGTATCCAACACCATAATACCAAGAAATGTCAAAGATTATGCATCCGTTTACATCTGGCGCGACCAACCCGGATGGGGGCGTGTTGGGAAATAGTTTAAGTGTGTTCAAACTGTTACTTAGACTTCTCAGACTGTTAGTAGATTTTAAATGTAAATCCAAAGTTCATGCTGCTAGTTGAAGAAACTCGAGCTGCCAGTGTAAAACTTCAAGCTGCCAGAGTAAATCAACTCGAGCTGCTCAGTTCATGCTGTCAAGAGATTCAAGCTGCTCAACAGTTTCATAAACAGAAAGTGCTGATTTTCAGGAAAAGATATCTACATGAAGATTCCAGCATATCTACTATCAGAGAAGTCATGGTTCGTCAAGGAAACATATCAAGAAGCAATATAAATACATAGAATAGGTCTTTCTATTGTATAAGAGTTTTCTGCATATTTGAGTCTGTAATTGCTTTGTTGATTGAGTTTTCATAAGCCTCTAAGGTTGTAAAACTCTAAGAACAATCTGTGTTCTTCGTCTAATCAAACAGATTAGAGGTGATTGTAATCATTGAATCCAGCAATACAAACAGTCTTGATTACTTCTTATGTTTTATGCTTCATTGATTCTGAAAGTTTTTGTTAAAATAATTAAGTGTTATTCCGCAAACTTCTTAATTAAACTTTGATTCAAAGCAAGATTATTGATTTATACTCTGATAAATTCAAATCAGTTAGTCTTGGTTATTTAGTTTTAGATCCTGTCAAGTGGTATCAGAGCCACAGGTCGTTCTTTGTTTTTCAAAGTCGAAAACTTTCTTGCAAATTTTTAATCTTTTTGCAATGGAATCTGAAAATAGCAGCAGTGGATCTTGGCAAGGACTCAAAGTGCCTATGCTCAAGCCCACTGAGTTTGAGATGTGGAAACTCAGGATTCAACAACATATCCAATTTATTGACTATGCCATATGGGAAGCTGTTGAATTTCCTCTTGTAGTTGATCCAGAACTTGATGATGACGGAAAACCAGTCAAAACCCCTCCAAAAACTGAACTTGAAATGAAGACTAGAATGAATGAAGTGAAAGCTCTTACACTTTTACAAATAGCCATTCCTAATGCTTATCAACATCAGTTCAAAAAATTTTATACTGCTCATTCTCTTTGGAATGCTTTAGAGAAAAGATTTGCTGGTAATGTCAGTACCAAGAGAAATCAAAAAGATCTTTTAAAACAGCAGTATGAGAACTTTTCTGGTGGCAAGAATGAAAACCTTACTCAAATTTTTGACAGGTTCAACAAACTGATAAGTGAATTAGAAAGTGCAAAAGTCAGCCTGGATCAAGATGAAGTCAACAGGAAGTTTCTCAGATCTCTTGGAGAAGAATGGACAGTTTATGCTGCCCAATGGAGAACAAAAGACACTCTTGATGAGATACAATTGGATGATCTGTACAACAGCCTGAGAGTGTTTGAAACTGAGATTGAAACTAAAAAGAAATCTTTTTCTTATAATCACAATACTGCTCTTGTGTCTTCTGAAAAATCTAACAGCAGTGATTTTTTTTTCAGGTGGTGATGGCAACTCTGCTGAAGCTCACTATGAGGCTTTTGTTGCCAATGATGGACTATTTGCTCTAAATGCTGAGGACTTAGAACAAATTCATCCAGATGATCTTGAAGAGATGGATTTAAAGTGGCAACATGCAATGCTGACCATGAGGGCCAAAAGGTTTCTTAAAAGAACTGGAAGGACCAACTTCAAGCCAGAACAGAAGGCAAACCAGCTTTTGATAAATCAAAAGTTGAATGCTATAAATGCCATAAGCTTGGTCACTTTGCCAGAGAGTGTAGATCTCAAGGTCAACAGTCATCAAGGACTTCACAGCCCAATCAGACATCCTCATCAACAGCACTTGTCTCTCAAGAAGACAATGTGTTTGACTGTAGTGATCAGACAGAGGAAGAGTTTCAAAATCAAGCTCTGATGGCAGAAACATCAACTGTCTCTTCCACTGAACTACCAGCTGAGGTAAATTCTAAACTCTGCTCTCAATCATGCAAAAATATGGTTAAAAAGTACAGAGATCATAATGAGAGCATGTGCAAAACTCTAGCTAAGATGGAAGAAAGGATATATGAATACATGCAAGCCATAGAAGATCTTGAAAAACAGATCAATGACTATAAGGACAATGAGATTCAAATGGGACATGATAGAACACATCATGAGTGGGAGAAAAAGGAACTAAATAAGAAAATAGAATCCCTAAATAAAAAGGTAGAAGAGACTGAACAGAAGGTGTTAGAGGCTAATAAGAAAGTAGAATCTGTTAACATAGATCTTGGTAACTTCAAGTTGGCAAATCAAAAGCTAGAACACCTAATGGAAGTCCAATTCAAAGATAGGGTAAAATCTCAGGTTCATCCAAAAGAAGGCATAGGATACAGGGCTACTCCACCTCCATACAACAATAAGTACATTCATCCAATGAGTGAGGTTGCTGATAGACTTGTCAATGAACCTTTAGATGAGTCTATGACTACTGTAGATCCTATCCTTGATACCAGCCCTGAATCTAAAGAAGTCAGATTCAAAACACAGAGTGTGAGTGCACAACAGCTGAGAAGACACATAAAACAATGAATGCACCCATAGAGATCCAAGCCCCTAGTAAGAAAGGAAAAGAGAAGATGAGTGTATGCAATGCTGCTCCACAAGTTTCTGTACATTCTAACTGTAACACTGCATCTTCCTCAAAGAATAATAAAAGAGGTAAAAATGTTCCAGTCTGCACATGTCAAAAGCATGGTGTTCAAAAGTTTCCCAAACAACAGCAGGTAAGGGGAAATCAGAGGAATAAGAACCAGAAATTGTCAGAAAAATCTGGTTCTCCAATTCAAACTGTCAAAAGATGTTTTCACTGTGGCAGGAAGAATCACTTGGCCAAGGATTGTTTTTATATGCCAGCTGTTACAAAACATACTGTGAATCACTCAAAATCAAATCATACTCAGCCAAAACATTCAAAGGTGAAACCTTCCACATCAGTTCCAAAGAAAACAGTTGTTCACATGCTTTCAAAAGTTAATAAAAAGCAGTCCACACATCAAAAACAAGTTTTAGCAAAGCCTAAATCAAGTTTTAAACAAATATGGTGTGTCAAGGACAGATTCTCAGATCAAACTGCTGATGCAAAAGATCAAAATGCTAAGCCAAATTCTGAAGCTGTTAGTGCAAAATCTGAAGCTGTTAGCACTAAAATCACAGATCAGACTGTTAAGCATCATTCTGGAACTGCTAGTGAATCATCTGAGACTGTTAGAAGAAAAGATGATCAAAGTAACTGGATACCTCATATCCTCACTAAATACTCTCCAAAAACTCCATCAGTAGATCTCACAAAATATAAAAAGTCAAAAACAGTGTTTAGTTATGTCAATATGCAAGGCCAACCCAAAACCAATTTGGTTTTGGTTTACTCCACTACTGACTGAGCTGTTATTTGTGCAGGGCAACCACAGGTCTCCTCATAGAACAAGATGGCATTTGGACAGTGGATGCTCTAGGCACATGACAGGCAATTCTGAGTGCTTGTCAAATTTCAAAGGTTTTGATGGAGGTTTTGTTGCATTTGGAGGCAACTCAAAAGGAGGTAAGGTTACAGGTAAAGGTACTGTTAATGCAGGCAACATGAAATTCCATGATGTTTTGTATGTTGAACAGCTCAAGTACAATTTACTAAGTGTCTCTCAAATCTGTGACAAACAGAACAGTGTTCTGTTCACAGATTCTGAGTGCATTGTTCTTTCAAACGATTTCAAAGTTCCTGAAAATCTTGTGTTACTAAGAACACCAAGAAAGGATAATGTTTAATGTCTGGACACAGATCTCTTATCTAAATCAAATACTTTAAGCTGTTTGATATCCAAAGCATCATCCAATAAGTCTGCTCTTTGGCATAGAAGGATGTGTCACATGAACTTCAAGTCCATGAATGTTTTAGTCAAAAAGAATCTGGTAAGAGGCTTACCACAAAAGGAATTCATCTGTGATGATCATTGTGTAGCATGTCTTAAAGGTAAGCAACACAAAACTTCTCATAAGGCCAAAGAAGTAAATTCAATCTCATCTGTTCTTCAGCTGCTTCATATGGATCTATTTGGTCCAACATCTGTTTTGAGTTTGAATAAAAGGGCTTACTGTTTAGTTATTGTTGATGATTTCACCAGATTTACTTGGGTTTACTTTCTTAGGTCCAAAGATGAAACTGCTGAGTTAGTTAAGTCTTTTATTCTTAAGATAGAAAACCAATCCAACTCAAAAGTTAAGGTGATAAGATCAGACAATGGAACTGAATTTAAAAATCACATTCTAAACAGTTTCTGTGAGTCCAAAGGCATTGCTAGACAATATAGTGCACCAAGAACACCACAGCAAAAATGGTGTAGCTGAAAGAAAGAACAGAACCCTAATTGAGGCTGCTAGAACAATGTTAGCTGATTCAAATCTGCCAATGACTTTCTGGGCAGAAGCTGTTAATACAGCCTGTTATGTTCTGAATAGGGTTCAGGTTGTCCAATCACAAGGGAAAACTTCCTATGAGTTATTCCATAACAGAAGTCCCCTAATAGCTTTCTTCAAGCCTTTTGGATGCCCATGTACTATTCTTCACACTAAGACTCACTTAGGGAAATTTGAAAGTAAGGCTGAAGAAGGATTATTTGTACGATACTCAAGTCAAAGCAAAGCCTATAGAGTATATAACAGTGTGTCTAAAACAATTGAAGAAAGTGCCAATGTTGAATTTAATGAAAATACTACTAATATCAAAGGCACTGGTCCTGATTGGTTGTTTGATTTAGATTCACTAACAAATTCTCTGAGCTTTGTTGAGTATACTGCAGAAGCTGATGCATACAGGGTTGAAGCTGCTAACACAATTTCTCATGCTGCCAATACAACTTCTCAAGCTGTTGGCACAAAGTTTCAGACTGCTGCAGATTCACCAAGTTGGGATGATTACACCACTCTACCACTTCTGTCTTGTGATCCTCCAGGGGTCCTGAATGCTCCACATGATACAAATCCAGATACTGAAGTGCCACTCCCAAGTCCTGAGAGAACAGCTCCAACACAAAGGGACACAGTCCCAGATTCAAGTCAAGCTGTTCCTGAAGATGATCCTTTTACTGGTCCAGATGGAGATGATACAAATCTTGGATCCTCTTTTCAGACTGAGAGAGAGCCTACACTAAGGGTTCACAAGTATCATCCTCTCAATCAAATACTGGGTGATCCAAGCACTCCTGTACAAACAAGGAAAATGGTTCAAAATGAGACTGCTGCTGCTGAACAAACAGTTCCTGAATTCAGCCTAGCTGCCTTTGAGAATGCCTGTTTCATGTCTCAACTAGAACCTAAAAAGGCATCAAGAGCATTAAAAGATTCATCCTGGATTGAAGCTATGCAAGAAGAGCTTCTACAGTTCAAAATTCAGAATGTATGGACTCTGGTGGATCTTCCTAAAGGTAAGAGAGCAATTAGTACAAGATGGGTGTTCAGAAACAAGAAAGATGAGAGAGGGATAGTCATCAAGAACAAAGCAAGACTAGTAGCACAAGGGTACACTCAAGAAGAAGGCATAGATTATGATGATGTATTTGCTCCAGTAGCAAGAATTGAAGCCATCAGACTATTTCTAGCCTATGCAAGCTTCAAAGGATTTAAAGTGTATCAAATGGATGTCAAGTCTGCTTTTCTGTATGGGACAATTGAAGAGGAGGTATATGTGTGTCAACCTCCTGGTTTTGAAGACTACAAGTATCCAGACAGGGTGTACAAGCTAGACAAGGCTCTCTATGGTCTCCACCATGCCCCCAGAGCATGGTATGACACTCTGTCATCATACCTTCTAAAGAATGGATTCAAGAGAGGCACTTTGGACAAAACACTCTTCACTAAGTCTATCAAAGATGAGATTCTGCTTGTCCAAATCTATGTTGATGACATCATCTTTGGTTCAACCAATGATTGTTTGTGCAAAGAGTTTGAGGCTTTAATGCACAAAAAGTTCCAAATGAGCTCAATGGGAGAACTCACTTTCTTTCTCGGATTACAAGTTAAGCAGAAGCCTACAGGTCTCTTCATAAGCCAATCAAAGTATGTGAAGGACATACTGGACAAATTTGGATATCAAGACACCAAAGCTGCAAGCACTCCAATGGATCCTCATAAGCAGCTTCATACAGACAAAGATGGCATAGATGTGGATATTCATTTATACAGATCTCTTATAGGATCTCTTATGTATCTAACATCTTCCAGACCTGATATCATGTTTGCTGTCTGTGTGTGTGCTAGGTTTCAATGCTCTCCAAAGGACTCTCACTTGGTTGTTGTTAAGAGAATCTTTAGATACCTTAAAAGCCAACCACACTTAGGCCTATGGTATCCTAAAGACTCTCCCCTTGTACTAATTGCTTATTCTGACAGTGACTATGGTGGATGCAACATTGACAGGAAATCCACAACTGGTGGATGTCAATACTTAGGAGCAAGACTGGTCTCCTGGCAATGCAAAAAGCAGACAACTGTGTCCACATCTTCCACTGAAGTAGAATATGTAGCAGCTCCAAGCTGCTGCTCACAAGTAATGTGGATCCAAAATCAGCTTAGAGACTATGGTATGAATTTCTTATCCACTCCTATCTATATTGACAATTCAAGTGCAATCAACATTGTGCAAAACCCAGTGAAATTCCCAAAAACCAAGCATATAGAAATCAGATTTCACATTATCATAGATTGTAATGAAAAGAAGTTAATCCAAGTTACCAAGATTCATACTGATGATCAGTTAGCTGATCTATTTACAAAACCTTTTGATGTAGGAAGGTTCACTTTCCTAGTATCAAACATTGGTATGGTAAACATGGATTAAAAATTTTCATTATTATCTAATATGTATGCTTAATTTAAGGGGGAGACACTGTTTTTATTAAAAGATGCTTCATTTCTAACTAACAGCTTGAGTATTTTCTCAAGCTGCTAGTTCATTTTCTCATGCTGTTAGTTGTTTTCACTTGATATGTCAAAGTGTGCAGGGTATTTGGGTAATTTCTCAAATGTGTGCGCGGGACCCAACCTTTTCGAAACCTTTAAAGGTCCCGGCTTCGTTCAGTTGTAACTACCAGTTACATATTCTTCTTCCACGGCCTCTTGCTTTCTCTCTGAACGAATCACACATTCTTCTTTCAAACCCTAAACCGTCGTTTCTTCATCAATGGAGTTTGTAAAAGAACATAACTGCCTCCCATACACCCTAAAACACTCTGAACTTCAACCGTTTCATGCAATGATGGATTTCCTCAGGCACTCCCATATCCATTATGCCCTATCCATTAACCCTACTATATACATCTCCCATATTGAACAGTTCTGGAATCATGCATCTGTTCAAACCATCAATGGAGTGCCTACCCTCATATCCAAGATTGATGGAACTATCATCAATATCACTGAGGAATCCATCAGACATCACTTGCATCTTCAAGATGCCTCAGGTATAACCGACCTATCCCTTCAAGCTTTACATTTTGGTCTTCAAAATATTGGTTATAGGGGTCCTGCTGATTCTTTTACTTTTCTTAAGGCACACTTTTCTCCTAAATGGAAATACCTTGTGCATATTATTCAGCAATGTTTAAGCCCCAAAAGAACTGGTTGGTCTGAGTTTTCTTCAAATATTGCCACTGCCTTAGTGTGCTTTTCTACTGGCCAACAGTTCAATTTTTCTAACATGATTTTTCAGGGGATGTTAAGGCATCATTCCCTAAAGAATGGGAAATTTCTTATGTATCCTAGGTTTTTGGCAGAAATTATTGCACACACCTGCACAACTCCACATTTACATAAACGGATACATGTTTCCCATAGGCACTCACTGTCTTCAATCAAAAGGCTGTTAAAGCCAAGTGCCAATTTTGTAAGTATAGATGTTCCATTGCCTTCTGCAATGATGAACATCATTCCTAGAAACAGAGGGGAGGGTCCTGAGCAGGCTCAGCCTAACATCATCGCTACACCCCCAAGACCCCAACCCACTCCTCATGATACACAACTTCCTTCTGATCCTTTTGAACAGCCAACTCGCCCACTAAAATTTTTATACAAAAGGAAAAGGGGACCAGGAGCTCCTTCCTCCTCCTCCCTCAGACAAGAGCCATATATCCCTGTGCAGGAGGACACTTCTGCACAGCATATCCAAAGGGAACCAATTGAGGAAACTCCCATCCTCACTCAGGAGGTGAACATCTCTTCAGAGATTGTTCATATGGGTGCTGTGGCTGGCACTACTGATGTTTCTGCAAAAGAGGCACAGGAAAGTGCCAACATCTCTAAGACCACACCCATGGCAACAACCAGTGTGCAAACACAAGCTGGAAGTCCCCAGTACCAAGAACAGAGGGGCCCAGAGGTTTCTACTTCTGGTGTTAATGTCAGTGATAGACCACAAGCACCTCAGGTGTTTTCTGATCTTGAGACTAGCCTGCAACTAATGCTATTAACGGATCCAAAGCTGAAACCTGTTGTAACTATGTTGGAATACCAAATGTCCATCATTGCTGCACAGGGGGCTCAAATATATGCACTCAAACAGGCAGAAGCAGCTCAAAATCAAAAACTGGCTTATCTTCACAAAGGGTTTACCCTCTGTGGGAGTAAGCTCATGAAATTAGAGCAGATGATTCAAACCCACGTGGCAATGGTTGTAGGTCCTTCTGACCAAACCAATGCTTCCAAAAAGGGGGAGAATCAGGAGGTTCCTGAATCAGTCCAAGCAGCTCCAACACCATCAGTCCAAGCAGCATCAAGAGTCCCACCTTCTAGGCTAGCAGTCCCAACAGCTTCTCAAGCTGTTAGCCTAGACACTCAAGCTGCTTCTTCAAAAGCTACTGGAGTTGTGATCAGGGAAGGCATTCAAGCTCCATCAAGTACAGTCCAAGCTACATCATCTGCTGCAAAAGACAAGGGCAAGGGCATTCTCATTGAGTCTCCAAAGCATAAATTTTCTTCCAAAGAAGCCCAAATTACCTTTGATGCTGAAGTTGCCAAAAGAATAGCAGAAGAACAGGACAAAGAATTAGATCAGCAAGCCCAAACCCCAATGGATGATGATGAGACCTTAGGTGATTACCTAAAGGGGTTTGTGGTTAAACAAGGAGCAAAGAAGAGAAAGATGCCAACAGGGCACTCCAAAGCTGAGCACAGAAGATTTTTGATAAATTTTGCATTTGCAGCTGGTATTCCAAAGAAAATGGCTCAGTCCATGACAACTGAAAGGCTGCAAGAGATTCATGACAAGGAGATGGACAAAAGAAAGAAAGCCAAAATTTTCCAAAAAGATCCATTACCAACTGAAGTTGCTGCCAGTGCCCCTGCTTCTGTTGATCAAGCTGTTGTTTCTGTTCCTTCAACTGATCCATCTTCACAAGCAAAGCTGCATCAAGTGAAAAGAGTGTTGTTTGAGCAACAAATGCAAAAGGCCATGGAGATAGAGAAGTTGATTGATCAACATGATTTCACAAAGCCTCAAATCAACTACTGGTTTGCTAAGTCACTGGATGACCGTGACTTGAAAATTAAGTTTGTGATAAGAAGAGAGTCTGGTCCTGAAGAAGAGTATGATACTTTTTGGCAAATAGTTCAAAAGTTGACCAGAGATGAGCTGATAACGATGCACAACATTGGGTCTGTATCACAAGTTAGATCTTCTCTACCACAAGTGAAACAAGTCATCAGATATCTGAAGTCCATTGTTGATCCTGAATGTATTAGAAAAGATGTAGAGGATGCCAACAAGAAGGGATTGAAAATCAAGGAAGTTACTACTTTTGTCAAATCCAGGACATACAGAATCAAATTCCCAGATGGATCTGGTATGTTCTTTAATCTTGAATTCTATGATCTTCCAAAGAATATACTACTCCAGATGAAGTCTGTCAGAATATCTTGTGATAGAGATGAGTTAAAGAGAGAATTTTTGAAGGCTGTAGATCATAAACTTGCACAGTTGTAAGTTTTTGAAAGCCTTGGTTTGTAAAAAACAGTTTACTTATTCATTTCCATTTTTTGTATAGAACTTAAAGTCTTGTGTAAAGAATTTAAGTTAGGGGGAGATTGTTGGGAAATAGTTTAAGTGTGTTCAAACTGTTAGTTAGACTTCTAAGACTGTTAGTAGATTTTAAATGTAAATCCAAAGTTCATGCTGCTAGTTGAAGAAACTCGAGCTGCCAGTGTAAAACTTCAAGCTGCCAGAGTAAATCAACTCGAGCTGCTCAGTTCATGCTGTCAAGAGATTCAAGCTGCTCAACAGTTTCATAAACAGAAAGTGCTGATTTTCAGGAAAAGATATCTACATGAAGATTCCAGCATATCTACTATCAGAGAAGTCATGGTTCGTCAAGGAAACATATCAAGAAGCAATATAAATACATAGAATAGGTCTTTCTATTGTATAAGAGTTTTCTGCATATTTGAGTCTGTAATTGCTTTGTTGATTGAGTTTCATAAGCCTCTAAGGTTGTAAAACCCTAAGAACAGTCTGTGTTCTTCGTCTAATCAAACAGATTAGAGGTGATTGTAATCATTGAATTCAGCAATACAAACAGTCTTGATTACTTCTTATGTTTTATGCTTCATTGATTCTGAAAGTTTTTGTTAAAATAATTAAGTGTTATTCCGCAAACTTCTTAATTAAACTTTGATTCAAAGCAAGATTATTGATTTATACTCTGATAAATTCAACTCAGTTAGTCTTGGTTATTTAGTTTTAGATCCTGTCAAGGCGTCAATCCAAATTGATCTATCCGTAATGTTCATGTTTACGAAGTAACTAACGGTTCGTGATTGAGGGCGGTGGTGAAAAACAACCTTATGTAATACATAAATTGATTCATCTACTTCTGTCCATAAAATATAGAAAGTTGAGCATGTATTCTCACCCCAAATAATACGAACAAGTAAAAATAGGGGCTATGAAAACTCACCGTAGTAGTGAGCGTAAAAAAATGATGATCGAGTCGTTGAATTGAAATAAAACTTGAACGGACTTAACCGAGTCCTAAATGATATGAGGGACTTAATAATGTCTATAAATGATAATATGGATGTAGGATGGTTTTTAAACTTTAAATTATCCAACATTACAAGTCCATAGACAAAAACCCATTTAAAAAGTTCAAGTTTATTTATAAGAATTTTCCAGGATGTATCGAGGTTTTTCGGCCTACTTTGAGGCTGTTTTTAACCAAGCTCCAGAACGATTCAGGCTTTGATATTTTAAATCATGAAACTACTATATACAAGGAATTTTTCAAGGTAAAAACGATCATTTTTCGAGGTGTTTAGGTTATGGAAAAGGTTCGCTAAAAACACTATGTTGGCCACAAATGAGCTGTTAGACTTTTCAGTTCCCAAACAGTATTTGGGGGTTCAAAACTCGGAAAAAAATTATGAAAACTTCTATATATTTTAGTGAAGACATAGATCTAAATTTTGAAAAAAAAATTCATTTCGTTATGTTTTGAGTTAGTTATGATTGTTCAAAGTTGGTGTAATGTTTCTGTCGAAAAATCTGAATTTCACAACTTTGCAACAACTTGTGATTTTTGTTGTTTATTAAAAAACCACATGTATAAAAGGTTATGAAACACATTTATGAACATTATTTTCATATGCCTACATTATGTGTTTATACTTTTATAAACACATTTGTAGTAACAACTTTAATATAAAAACTAGATGTTCATAAGTTTCACTTTATATACAACTTGTCCTTGTTGGTGATTATATATTATGCAAGACTTATATTTAACTTAAAAAAAAAAAGTAAATAGAGTAGATTTTTTACTTACTTTGATGAGTTTGAAGAAACAATTTAGTAGGAGAATTGATCTTGAACGTGTTGCACAACTCTTGAAAAACTTGAAGAACACTTGAAGAAAAAGATGTGTGTAATGTATGTGTGTGTGGCCGGATATAGAGAGTAGAAAGGAGAGATTTTCTTTTGCAAGTTGTGAATGAAATGAAGAAATGAACCCTTTATTTATAGAAGAGTGAAAGTGTCTTGCAATTATGAAAGGTTTGGATTGTTGAGTGAAGATCTTACTAAGGATGGTGATGGAGAAAGGAAATGGTGAAAGACATGTGATTGAGATGGTGAATGGGATTTCTATTAAAATATTAGAAGTCAAATGTAGGGTGTACTACCCCCCTAAGGGGCCGGACATTGGTTTATAAAGATGAATTTTTATTTTGTTTTATTTTTTTTAAAGTATTTCAATTATATTCTTGAATTTTCCTTTTTGTATAATTTCCTAAATACTTATGAAATACACTAGTTTAGTGAAATTGCATTTGTCTTGCATAATTAAAGTTATGAAAGATTTTTAATGCATGATTAATGTCACTGATCTTAATTAAATCATACACTTAGTTGATGTAATCTATTAAATCATACACTTAGTTGATTTAATCTATTAGTTAATTAAAGTTATTTGTTTCGTTTCATCGTATCACACCGATGAAATTGTTTCGGTTTGTAAGGAATTTCCTTATGAACTTGTTAATCATCGTTAGAACTTGTTTTGTTGATGAAATAAAAGTCTAGGGTTCAAAGTGTATTTAGTTCAAAGTTGTAAATAGTATAAATATAAACTTTGACTTTGTAATAGTTTAGTGATCTGACATTGTATATCAGAATAGTATTTTGGTATGGAGTTTCAGAGAAGGAACTAGGGCTACAGTACGCATTCTTAATTTCATCTCTGTAATCGTTTTTGTGATTAATACAATCATTCGGTTAGTGTTCTTGATCTTGTTCTTTGATGTACTGAAGTGAGGGGTGGTGAGGGAGATGCTAGTAGCTTCGATTCAGAACGAACCTTGTCAAATATTAATGTGGGAGCTGCAGAAGGTGAGGATGATGATGATGTTGATGATGAAGGTGGTCCTGATCATGATGAGGGAAGAGCTGCATTAATTGATATTGTAGATATAGCTCAGCATAGTGTGAGGGATGTCCAAAGCCAAGTCAGAGCCACGTCTATGCCATCTCTAGGCACTGGCCACATAGAGGTTCTTTTCACAAGTTCCATTGTTGTGTCAACTGGAAGTCTAAGTGACCCAGTAGTTACTCTTTCCCCTTTCGTAACTGAATCAACTTTGTCTCAAACATTGAATGCTGCTGTTGCTGGTGTGAACAATCATGTCACAGCCCAATTATCAGAGGTTATGGCTCAGATTGCAAACATTCATAAGTTTTTGAAGGGAAAATCTATGGCAGAAGAGTCTGTAAAGCAACCAGATCCAAATCAAGTTATAGCAGAGCTAAGAGACTTTGTTTTTGAACAATTTGATGAAATGAGAGAAAGGATGATAGGGTTGGAGAGTACAGTGATGACGGCTTTGAGGAATTTATGAGAACGTGTATCTGCCGTTGAACAATCGTGCAAGGCTCAAGCTTCTGTGCCTAAAAGAAAACATGACAAGCATGATGATGACTCCGATTATGCTTCTCATGAGGGGGAGAAGAGGAGGAAGCTTGATGAGCCAACACCTGGTCTTTTAATGATTACTTATCCAGAGAAAGAGACGGAAGCTCAAGAGGCAGGTGAAGCGGGAAGCTCAAAAGAACCTGCTGATGTTCAAGAAGGACAGAAATTGATTCTGTATGAATATCTTCCTGTTCCATTGAGCATTCAGTCAGAGTTCTATAACTTTGATGAATATGAAGACTCTGATGATGATATTCAAGAGCAAGTATCAATGATTGAGGATGTTGCTGAGCAGGTAGTAGAGCTTGAAGAATCAGATGATGATGATGTCATTGAGTTGACTGATGTTGCAGTAAGAGCTGACAGAATAGAAGAAGAAGAAGTGTTAGTACAAGAAATTCTGAAAGATGATACCTATACCAACAGTTGAAAAGCCTGAGGTTACGGTACAAGTGAAAGAAGAAGAGTTGGAACCATTCCCAGTTGAGAGTTTTATTCCTCCAGTTATGAAAGAAGTTAATGAGTTTAAGTTTATGGAGAGATTCTTTAACGAATATGTCTTAGCGGATGAATCGCAAAGACAACATCAACTTAGGTTTGAAGCTCAAAGAATAGTTCAGAGGGAAATTGATGATATGTTGTGTATTTTGAATGAAGAAGAAGTAAGAAAGAAAAGGAAAAAGGGTTTGGAGCTTACATCGAAAAAATCTGCTGAGTATACAAGAAAAAGAAATAAATTACCATATCTTGAAGACTATCTTGAAAAGGATTTTTTGCAAAAAGCAAGCACCGTGCACATTTCTGAAATTATTTAGAGTTTTGGAGCCGAATAGACCTAATCTGGTGAATTATGCAAGTTTTCTTCAGAATAAGGCATAAAGTGCAGAAAAGATTAGAAGTGAGTTTGCAATAGTTGATCTGCTAAAGATTAAAAAGGATAGATTTGTTAAGATCTTTTATCCTACTTTCAGGGTTACAAGATCTGATGGAAATACGTACACATTCACTGAAGCTGATATGTTTTGGATGAACTTGGTGGATATTGAAGACTTGTTTGACGAATTGTGTAGAAACAAAAGGAATGAACACTGCAGATTTGCTCTGAAGACGTTGTTTCATTTCATGCATATTAAGCTTGTTCTCATGTCAGTTCAAGATCTTCAAATCGGTGTCGAAAGAGGCATGCGAAAGATAAATGTGACTCCGCCGAATAGGGAAATCAAGTTTGCAGGGGAGCTAAAGAGTTTCAAGTTATTATGGTGAAGCATCCAGTTGTAATGTATAAAGATAAGAATCGAAAGTTGAGAGCTATGAGGAGAATTGAATTAAACAAGTTTTATGATGGAACCCTCTAGAAGGTTATGAGTGGACTGAAAGGAAAATTAGCTGCTGATCAGAAGAGGAAAACGAAAAGAGGAGCCCTCAGTGCTAAGGATAAGAAGCTCATGGTAGAATTCATATAAAAGATAAAGTGGAGGCTTGCCAACAGAAAAAGTGTTAGGAATTTTGAGATGAGGTTGGGGCTGACAAGATAAAGACTTTGCTTATTTCATCAAAAGGGGAGATTGTTAGAACTTGTTTTGTTGATGAAATAAAAGTCTAGGGTTCAAAGTGTATTTAGTTCAAAGTTGTAAATAGTATAAATATAAACTTTGACTTTGTAATAGTTTAGTGATCTGACATTGTAAATCAGAATAGTATTTTGGTATGGAATTTCAAAGAAGGAACTAGGGCTACAGTACGCATTCTTCATTTCATCTCTATAATCGTTTTTGTGATTAATGCAATTCGGTTAGTGGTCTTGATCTTATTCTTTACTGTATGAATTAATTGTTGATTGATATATAGGTTTCACAATCACTTTGATTAATTACTAATGACTATTGATTATGTGACAAATGCTAACCTGATTTGTGGCGGTTGTTACAACTGTCCCCAAATCAAACACGTAAGATGTAGAGCAGGTTTGACTGAGGCCTTTTTGTGCATCAAATAGGTTTGATTATACCTTCAAGTGCATCAAACAGGTTTGATTAAAAATCTCCCCCTAAGATGTAGAGCAGGTTTGACTGAGGCCTTTTTGTGCCTAACAATCTCCCCCTATTTGCAATAATCAGTCTGAGCTGATTTAATCAATAATCACTGTACATTTTACAATACATCTTGCTGAAATAAAATTACAACATTAAAGTAAAGTAAAAGATCAGTTTAGATATACTGATTTTTGATTACATAAACAACATATGTTTTTACAAAAGTACAACTAATGTACTAGTGTATATTACAACTGATGTAAATGAGCATTAAAGTTACAAGTGATGCAACTAATGTACAAGAGAATTCAACAATTTGGATTGTTGATGTTTGGAGCAGATAATGGCAAGCCTGTCCAACAGATGGACATCTTCCATTCTTCACCTACTCAGACAGTGTGTGGACTTCATGACAGTGGTGGCAGTCCTTCAAACATTTTCTCAATCTCACCCCTAGTTTCTTCCAGATCTTGAATTTCAACTCTGAAAAACATAAATTTGGGATGTTGAAGCTCCCCTCTCTCATAGAATCCTCTGAGCTGAGCCCAGATGGCTGCTCTGCACTTACTGGATTGCCTGAATGAGTTTGCAAGTCTGAAGGCCACAAGCTGTTTGAGACCTACTCTATGAAGATCTGATGCTCTTTGAAAGCATTTCTTCTGTGTCAGGGGATCCACAAAAAGTGCTCCTAGCTCAGGTTCTTCAATCACTTTGCCTTCTTCAAACTCTACTCCTCTGGGCAGGCTGTGGTCAACTCCTTTGAATTCTATTGCATAGTCACCTTGTTCAATCAAGATCAGGAGTTCCTCCAGCCAGAATCCTTTCTATTCCTCTTGGCCTTAATTTTGGGGTAAGTCACAGAGACACCCTCACTTACTTCTTTTGGGATTAGGCCAAGGTCTTTCACTCTCTCCATCAGCTTCTTGACATATGCCCTGATAGTCTTAGCCATTTCAGACTTAGACTGGCTCAGGGCAACTGCCAGCTCAACCCATTCCCTGTACCCCATTTGGGCAACATCAGTGTAGTCATATGATTCCAGTTCAGGGCCTGTAGCACCCATTCTGGTTATTTGCAGTTTCCACTGTTTGCCTTTTCTTGATGTGGGGACAGCTTTGACAATTGCTTCCTTGGCTAGCCTTCTTTCAGCTACATCAAAGAATTTCTTCCTTACCAAGTTGTCAAAGTGCATCTGGGCTCTTGCAGAGGAGGCTTGTTTGGATTTGGTCACAAAGACCAGAGCACCCATTTCCTGTTCACCTTCCTTTTCACTAGCTGATTCTTTAAAAGTTTCCAGCAGTTTCCTTTGCACCTCCAAAGAAGGCATTTTGATTTTGCTTGCCTCTTTGAGTGCAAAAGATCTGGGAGCTTTGGCAGAAGCTTCCTCTTTTCTTAGCTTTTCTAAGGATTTGAGTTGTTCATATCTGAACTCATAATACTTTTCCATGGGAAGACCCATTTCCTTAGCCCTTGCTCTGTCAAACTTCAGCTCTGCCGCTTTCTGGTGATCAGGGTCAACAACTACTTTTTCTTTTCCTTTAGCTGTTTTAGTGGGAATAGCTTCAGGAATATCCTCCTCTTCTTCTTCTTCTTCCAGAATTAGATGCCTCCTTTTGCCGCTCGGCCTGTCCTCAGGAATGGATTCCTCCCCCTTAGATTGTGCAGGGTTTGGAGATCCAGCCTGAGTAGGCTGAGCAGTTTCAATTTCATGAGAGGCACCTTCAACTGTACCTGTTACAGATGCACCTACTGTTTGACCAGTGGATGCTGATTTCTCGTTAGGATAAGAAGTTTTCTCTCCCTTACACTTAGTCTTCGAGGCAGACAACTTCTCTCCTTTGAAGGAGATGGACCAGCATCTTCAACAACTGGTCTGCCTGAAGAAACGAATTCAGCAGGCTTGGCAGCAGGTTTGGCAGCAGGCTTGGGGCCAACCAGGCTATGCACTAAGAAAGCCAGATTGTCCTTCACCTCTGCAAGTTGGGAAAGACAGGTTTGAAGAGAGGATGATTGGGACTCAGCAGTGGAGGTCAGCTTAAGAATATTTTCTCTATCAGAAGCTGTGAATAGCAGTAGGGGTGTTATCGGGACCAAACCCGGACCGGACCGGACCCGGTTAGGACCGAACCCGAATGAAGCAAATATATGAAACCGAGGACCGGACCATTTGAATATTCTTGGTCCCGGTCCCGGTTCCGGGTTTTCGGGAAAAACCCGGTAGGACCAAACTAAAAATCACTTTTTTTTTGGAATAGCAACTATAAATCACATAACAAAGTAAAAGAAACATCCATGATATTTAGTGTACAAACATTCAAAAAAACAATAACAAACCAACCAAAAGTTTTGAATTTTGACAACCATTCAAAAAACCGAACCAAGTCAATAACAAAAAAAAAACATCGATCGCCCTTTATTTTTTTCCTTTTCCATCGGGGTCGCGTATTGCTTCTTCACCGGCCACCGCCAACGTCTCTTTGATTCCATCGACCTCAATCCACAGCAACTCTTTGATTCCATCGACCTCACAGCGTCTCTTCCACTTCGTCTTCTGGTCTCTGGAGTTTGTGTTGCGGTGGAGAACTGGACTACTGGAGATCCTAAATCTTATTTCTAAATTCTAATGGCTTTGCATTTTCGGTTCCGGGTAATTCACGAACCCGGACCGGACCGAACCCGAATGAAACAATTATATGAAACCGAGGACCGGACCATTGCTTGGAAATCGGTCCTATTCGGGTTCGGGACCGGTTCGGTCCCGGTTCGGTCCGGGTATTTGGTCCGCATATAACACCCCTAAATAGCATACTTTGAAGTTGTGCAAGATGTAACTCAAGAGAGTCCTGCACATCAGCAAGGTTTGCTAACAAAGAATTTGATAGAGAGACGATTAGAATGTTTAGGCTGGCCAATGTGGTAGGAAGGGTAGTAGTGCAAGTAGTGAGGAGAGTGGACAGCTGTTGGGATATGGCCGTCATAGAGGACACGGAGTCCTATTGGTGTGAAAGAATTGAGGAGAGGGATGTGGAGATATTTTGCAGCTGTGCAGTAAGTGCAAGCAGCTGTGAGGAGTGGTCAGCTTGGGGAGTGGATGGAAAGGAATTCTTGAACAGATCAAAGAATCCTTTGAGCTGTTCAGACACAGAGTATGAAATTAGAGAGGGTAGAGAAGACATGGAATTTTCTAAAGAGCCAACTTTGTTGGTCAGCAAGGAAAGCTGATCCTTTAAAGGCAGAACTTTAGGGGATGGGGGAGTATGGGTAGACTGTTTGGATTGAGTAGAGGGGGAAGAATGAGATGATGATGATGAGGTAGGTGTTTGGGGATGTGATGGAGAGGGAAGGGTGACTTTGGATAGAAGTTCCATAGCCTGGGCAAAAGTAATATGGCCCAGGTTAGAAGGGTCAAGGGGTCCCTCAGTAGTGGCTGTAGTTGCTTCATCAGGAGAAGGGGTAGAGGTTGGTTGCCTTTCAGATGCTGCTTGTGTTGCAGCACCTTCTTGAAGGCCAGGGGTGGTTCCCTCTGCAGCACCTTGGTTTAAAGGTACCTCATCATTGGGAGATGGGATTTGCATTTCAACATCAGTAGTGGTGAAACCTGCTGATGGAGTTTGCATGACAGGAGCAGCCTCACTAGAGGGATGGTATGATCCCTGAGGTTCATCAGCTTGGGTGGTTGGTCCTTCAGCAACTGTTTGGTGTAGAACAACTGCATCATGAGGAGCAGAAGTGGGAGGGTGATCCACTGGATGGTCTAATCCAGCAAGTTTGGCACCTCGTGTAGACTCAGGGTGTGAAGAAGTATGAGGAGGAGACTGTGTGGACTCAGTATGGAGTGGAGTGAACTCCTGTCTTTAAATATTCTCAGCCTGTAGGGAGGCTGGAATAGTTGAAGTGGCTGTCTCCATATGTACAACTGGCTCTTGTTGGGAGGAACCAGAGGGTCTAGGTTGACTCTGGGTGGACTTTTGTTGGAGTGAAGCAGGCTGCAAATGTGCTGAACCTTCTCCCAAAATAGGAGAGGCAGCAGGGTGTGCTTCTTTTTCAACTGAACCCTGTTGAGAGGGAACAGAGGGGTTGCTCTGGGTTGTTTTGGCTGATGGTTTCTTTTTGGCAAGGGATTTGCATTGGTATGATTTGAGAGAGGAGGTGGATGATGGATGTTGTGGAGAGGAGATGAGGGGATCTGATTGGACTGGTTTTGAGACTGGGTCAGAGATCAGGTGGGTTGTCCTGTTCCATAGTCTCAGGTGCCACAGAGGCTTCAGGCTCAACAAATGAACCAGGGTGAGAAGCCTGCTCCCCCTCAGCCACAAAGGCTGATGGTGCAGACTTAGACTTGGCTGTTTTGGCCTTCTTGTGGACAGGCCCAGCTTCAGTCGTTTCAAGGGTCCTCTTAACAAACTTAACCCTGGATTTGTATTTTCCTTTGGGAGCAGCTTCTGGATCCACCCTCACAGCAGAGGGTCCTTCCACCTTTCCTAGCAACCTCCTCACTGGAGTAGATAGAGGAGGCTCATTTGGGAGAACTGGAGAGTAGAAAACTTTATTTCCTATGACAGGAAATGCAGCAGTACGAAGTAAAGGCTGAGAGTTATACAGTTGCTCACCACAGATGTGTTTGAAGATGAGGCTCAAAAACCTGGGATAACGAACAGCAGCTGGACGTGTATCCTGTTGCACCAGATTCCTCAAATTCATGAAAATCCATCTGCCCATGTTGATTGCAGTCCCATCCACAAGTTGTAGGACTATAGGAATCTCATCACGACTTAGTTGGTCAAAGGAACCAACCTTACTGCTGAAGCACATCACCACAGAGGCAAATAGGAAACTGTAGGTTGGAGACAAATCCTTCCTAAACAGTGTGGCCCCAACTTTGGGTTCTGCTACACCACAGAAGTGTAGCAGGTTGCCCATCTGGTCATTCTCAGCCTGTGGCTGATCATAGGGTTCAGTAACTGGAAGATGAAGGACTTCCCTGATCAGACCAGTAGTGATCTCAATGGTCTGAGTCCCATTGAGAATTGTTCCCTTGATGAGTTTGGTATCTGGGTTGTAGGCACAGGTGTACCAGAACTCATACACCATTTCCTGGTACAGGACACCAGGAGTGGCAGTCATCGCATAGTTCAGGGGGTGAACTTTCAAAAATTCCACCATTACTTCGTATCCTTTCCCCACATAATTTTTCGGGATGGTTAGGTTGGCAAGGTAGTAGGTGGGTTTCAGGGTTAGCATTGTGGTGACAGAGGAATGTTTTTGAACATCAGCACCAACGAATACTGGTAGAAAGGGTTTGTTTCGGTGAGCCATTTGGGAAGTAGTGAAGGTAGTAGCACAGGACACTTAGTCAAGTTTTGGGTTCTTTGGAAGTTATGGAAGTAGTGAGGAAGACGAAGATGAAACAGTAGGGGGTATTTATAGGGTCTGAATGTGAGTGGGTATGAGAGAGAAACATGTGGGCGGTTGATTTGAAATGTCCGTTAACGGAAAACGGAACGGTTGTCCATGTCAGAACGGTTGTCAGACCACTTGAGCCCTTTTTAATCACTAACACATGTAAACACACATTATACGCAGTAATTAAGTTAAATAAAAACAAAAATTAAGTAACTTAATTGTGAAGAAAGGTAATTAAAACTGATGTTCTAAGCTGTTGGTCAAACCTGTGATGAGCATGGTCATCACAAGCTATTCACTCTTCAAGTTGTTCAGTCAACCTGTTCTGCTATGTAAGAACAGTTTGTGTTTAATAGCTGATCAGGTTACAAGACAATGTCTTGTATGACAGATTGAGAGAGTGAGCAGGGTAGAGGTTTGATCATCAGACCAGGTTTGACTTGAAAGCTGTTATTGTCAAGCCTGTTATATGCTCAAGCTGTTCAAGTTTTCAGAATTTGGCCAAGTGTAGAACATGCATAGCCTGTTCTGCATAAGCTGTTCTGTGAAACTTGAGCAGGGTGAGACATATAAAATCTTAGAACATTTAGGACACTTAGTCACTTTTGTTTAACATGCCCAGCTTGCTGACAAGGTAATTAAACCTGTTTTCATCAAGAGGCTTGGTGAAAATGTCTGCAAGCTGTTCATCTGTGGAAATGAAACTTACCTCCACATTACCTTTCTGGATGTGATCCCTTATGAAGTGATGTCTGACCACTATATGCTTTGTTCAATGAAATACTGGATTGTTGGAGACAGCTATGGCACTTGTATTATCACACAGAATAGGAGTCTTCCTATATACAAGTCCATAGTCTTCAAGCTGATGCTGCATCCATAGGATCTGCCCACAGCAGCTTCCAGCAGCAATGTATTCAGCTTCAGCAGTAGAAGTGGAAACTGAGTTCTGCTTCTTGCTACACCAACTTATCAACTTACCACCAACGAGTTGACATCCACCTGTTGTGCTTTTCCTGTCTAGCCTGCAGCCTGCAAAATCAGAATCTGAATAACATGTTAGCTCGAGGCTTGAGTCTTTGGGATACCAAAGAACCAAACCTGGTGTACCCTTAAGATATCTGAAGATTCTTTTCACAGCAGCTAGATGTGATTCTTTTGGATCAGCTTGGAACGTAGCACATAAACAAGTAGCAAACATAATGTCAGGTCTACTAGCAGTTAAGTATAGCAAGCTCCCAATCATGCCTCTGTAAGTTGTTACTGAAACAACTTTGCCACTGGCATCAGCATCCAATTTTACATTGGTTGCCATTGGGGTTTTGATAGGAGAACTTTGATCAAATTTAAACTTTTTCAAAAGATCTAAAGTATACTTTCTTTGATTTATAAAAATTCCATTTGAGGTTTGTTTAACTTGTAATCCTAGAAAGAAAGTCAGTTCTCCCATCATACTCATTTCATACTTAGATTTCATGAGTAGTGAAAAATTCTTGCATAACTGCTCATTAGTAGAACCAAAGATTATGTCATCCACATAAATTTGAACAAGCATAATATCATACTTCACCTTCTTTATGAACAGTGTGGTATCCACTTTACCTCTGGGATAACCATTGCCCATAAGGAAATCAGTAAGAGTGTCATACCAGGCTCTAAGGGCTTGTTTTAGACCATAGAGAGCTATGTCCAACTTATAGACAAAACCTGGATGATGTTCATTTTCAAAACCGGGAGGCTGCTTGACATAGACTTCTTCTTGCAGCTTACCATTCAAAAATGCACTTTTCACATCCATTTGAAATACGTTCATGCTCTTATGAGCAGCGTAGCCTAGAAACAAATGAATTGCTTCTAACCTGGCCACAGGAGCAAATGTTTCATCATAGTCTATACCTTCCTCCTGTCTATAGCCTTGAGCAACTAGTCTTGCCTTATTTGTAATGAGATAACCTTGCTCATCCATCTTGTTCCTGAAAACCCATTTGGGGCCAATTATTGTTTTTCCTTTAGGAGCAGGGACCAGCTTTCATACTTTGTTTCTCTCAAACTGATTGAGTTCTTCTTGCATGGTAGTGATCCAATTGGCATCTTTAAGTGCTTCATCCACTTTCTTTGGCTCCATCAGGGACACAAAGCTAGAGAACATACAGAAGTTCCCTAAGCTGTCCCATCTTGTTTGCACCGCTTTGTTGACGTCACCAATTATTTGATCATTGGGGTGACACCTGATCCACTTAGGATCATGCTTCAATGAAGATTCTCCTGAGTTGTTTGCATCATCAACAGGTCCTGTTGAACAGCTCTCAAGATTTTCAGACACACTGATATCTTGAGCCTGTTCAGTTGTTGAGCATGACTCTCCATTGTTGAACATATCAGCAGAGGATCCATCTTAATCAGCATTGATTGGTTCAAGACATGAGGTTGTAATTATGTCAGTACACTTATTCACACAGGGTGTATCAACATAATCATCATCATGACCATCATGGTTAGCAGGTTCCACTCTGGATGTAGTGGAAGCTTTTGAGTCCTTCTCTTCACTGTTAGAATGCATGAGATCATCAAAGCTGAATTCTCCTGAAACTGATTCACGAACAGCTTTGGTGGAGGCACTCATGGACTCTTCAAAGGTGACATTGAAAGATTCATCTATCACCTTTCTCTTGTTGTTGTATATTGTGTAGGCTTTGGAGATAGCAGAATATCCAACAAACACACCTTCATCAGCTTTGGGTTCAAACTTTGCTAGTTGGTCCCTTTGATTCAGAATGAAGCAGGGACATCCAAACACATGGAAGTAGCTAATGTTTGGCCTCCTCCCTTTGAGCAGCGCATAGGGAGTCTTGTTGAACCGTTTCACCACCAAGGATCTGTTTTGGGTGAAGCAAGCAGTGTTGACAGCTTCAGCCCAGAATGATGAAGGTAAACCAGATGCACACAGCATGGTTCTAGCAGCTTCAATGAGAGTTCTGTTTCTCCTTTCAGCAACTCCATTTTGTTGTGGAGTTCTTACTGCTGAAAAGTTCTGTGAGATCCCTCTTTCTTCACAGAAGTCCTCAAGGGTACTGTTTTTGAACTCAGTACCATGATCACTTCTAAGCTGTTTTACTTGAGCAGAGTTGAGCATTTCCATCTTTTTGATAAATCTAATGATTTCTCTAGCACCCTCTCCTTTGCTCTTCAAAAAGATCACCGATGTAAACCTGGAGAACTCATCCACAATTACTAGAGTGTATCTTGTTCCTCCTAGACTTGGGACACTGACTGGTCCAAACAAGTCCATGTGGATTAAGAAGAGAGGAGTATCAATAGAAAAATTATGCTTGGATTTAGAAGATGATTTTCTCTGCTTGCTTTTTTCACAAGTTGTGCAGAGTTTATCCTTAACAAAAGTTATAGAAGGCAAACCTGTTACTAACTCTTTCTTACAGAGTTTGTTGATATTCTTGAAGTTCAGGTGTGACAGCCTTTTGTGCCATAACCAGTTCAGGTCTGCATTGGTTCTTGTGAGAAAGCAGGTTTCAGTTGTAGGATCAGTAGATTTCATGTCCACAACATATACACCTTTCTTTCGTTGAGCACACAACACAACTTTTCCTTAGGGATCCAATATGTAACCCAAGTGCTCATCAAAGTTAACCTTGTAGTCAGCATCACACAGTTGAATTATGCTAACAAGATTATGTTTCAGCCCAACCACATATGTTACCCTTTTGAACACTGTTTCACCAGCTTGAAGAGTTCCATATCCTTCTGTGGATCCCTGTACATTGTCACCAAATGTGACTTTGGGCCATTTTTCAGGCCTGAGATCACTCAGCAGGTCCTTGCAACCTGTCATATGTCCTGAGCAGCCACCGTCCAAGTACCAAACCTGTGATGGTTGTTTGTCCTGCAGAGTGTCATAGGAAAATATTAGTTACTTTTAGGGGAACTCATCATAGGGATGAGTTCTCCTACTTCATCAACATTTGTTGATGGGCTAGTGATATCAACACTAATATTTCCTATTTGAATGGTATCAGTTTGGATACCATTTTCATTGACTAAGTTACTTCCAACACTGCTTGTTTTAGCAATGATGGAACTAGCAGAGTCAATAGGCCTCATGTCCTCAGTTTCATGACAGTCTTTGGCCATGTGTGTTCTCTTCCCACATTTATAGCATTTTCTCTTTTTAGCCTTTTTGGAAGAAGAACTTCCAGAAACATATTCTGAATTGTTTTTGTTGATTCTGTCAGCAGGTTTAGCAAACTTATTACTATTCTTAGATGAATCAACAGTTTGGGTGGAAGGCACAATAGCAATAGCTTTGCCTGTTTCTTCTTTCCTCTTTTTGGGAGGACAGATGTCAAATACAGGATGCTTGATTGGTTTTTGACCTTCCACATGTTTGGGAAACTTATTTCCAAGTTTCTCAGGTTGAGCAATGGCTTTGCCTTTGCCCTTACTGAGATGTCATTGATGTTGCCTATCAACATGATCACTGATTTTGGTCCTAAAAGACTTACCTTCATTTATGACCAGTTTTCCACTATGATTTAAAAACTTATTTGAAATCACAGCAAATTTGCTTTCAACATGAGACTTACCCCTGTTGAATGCACGCTGCTTACCTTTTGAAAACTTTTTGTCAAAATGTTTAGCATCAAAAGGATTAACAGGTCTCTTACCATCAGCTTTGGACCCAGAGCCTGTTTTGTCAACAGGTTTAGTGTCCACAGCTGCAGTTTGAGTATGTTTTCCTTTCTTCTGCTTCTGTGAATCAACAGAGCACTTAGCAGGCTGATTTGATGGAGAACATATTCCATCATCAGCTTTTGGAGCTTTTTCACACAAGTTGTCAGTATTTTGAGGCCTGACAAACCTGTTTGTTGAGACCAGCTTACCATTTACTTTTTGAATGAAAGTGCTGGGAAGCTCACCAAGAGTGGATAAGTCATCTTTCAGATTATTTAAATCAACAATAGAAGCTGCTTTGTCAAGATCCCCTCCAAGATAGGCTTGGAGTTGTGCAGGGATCTGCTGACTAATGCAATGGCTGACTTTTTCTGCAGATTGGCACCAAGAGTCAACTATCTTTTGAAGTTTTGCATGTTTTACATCTGTCTCTCTCTTTTCTTCTAGTAAAATGGAGTTGATGTGTTTTAATTCATCAAGCTCAGTTTCCAACTTATGGAAACTGTCCAGTTTACTGTTTTTTATGTCAAGATCAGTTTTAAGCTTAGTGATTTCAGATAGTAAAACATTATGCTTCTCAATAGCAGCTTTTAAATCAACAAGCATGTATTCAAACATTTTTACTTTTTCTTCAGAACTGTAAGCCATAAATATTTGTACCTTGTACATCATTGTGGGGTTCCAGTTCTCTAAGCTGCTGAAGGCTTCAGCTTCAGCCAAGTCCTGTTTGAAGTTGCTGGTTGATGGGACGTCAGTGTTGGCCATTAGACAGTTGTTGTCTTCTTCATCTGAGGATGAATCAGACTCCTCCCAATCACATGTCTCAGCCATGAGCCCCTTTTGCTTGTTGGAAGCCACTGAGTTTTCCAACTTTTTCAACTTAGCCATGGCCAAAAGGTACTTAACCCTGTAGCCATCGTCCCTGTTTGTCTTGAATGGTTTGGATGACTGACCAACAGCTTTTGAAACACAGTCAGCAGCTATATGGCCAGTCTTGCCACATTTGAAGCACTCAGCCTTAGATTTATCAAATGCCTTCTTTTTTACAGCACTTGAGTTTCCCTGCAGCATTTTTCTACCAAACCTTTTCTTGTTGAACCTTTTGACAAGCATTGCAATCATTTGCTCATCATCAAGTTCAGCAACATCTGCACTGTCTTCCTCATCAGACATTTCTTCCTTTTCATCATCAGCCTGTTGATCAGGTTGAGTGAACACATCACATACTTGACTAACAGGTTGTCTCACGCTGGCCACTAAGGCAGCACCCCTCTTAGACATTTCCAAGGCATTTCTTTTCTGTTGCCTTGACTGCTCATCATTCAGTAACGATCCATATAAGTTTACAAGATCCATACCTTTGATGGTACCTGAATTTCTCAAGATGGTAGAAAAGTAGTTCCACTCTTCACGAAGGATGTCTAAGAACTTGTTCACCAGAGTCAGGCTGTCCTTTGTGATCCCAACAGCTTTGAGATCATTAATAAGAGCAGTAAACCTGGTGTAGGTTTCTGTGAGTGAATCCTTTGGTTTTGCAAAGAAGAGTTCATACTGTCTAACAAGATTGTTAATCCTGTTGTCCAGTGTGATTTTGGGACCATCATAGACGGTACACAAAGTATCCCACATCTCCTTTGCAGTCTTCATCTTCTCAACCTGTTTGAACACATCATCAGGCAGAGAGATAACCAGGTTATTCCTGGCTTTTGCATCCAGAGCAACCAGTCTTTTATCTTCACCAGACCATTGAGCTTTGGCCTTCTCAAAGGTTCTGATTTCGGGGGCAGCTCCTTCAACAGTAGGAGTGATAGTAGTAACAGAAGTTGGCACATAGGGACCTTCCATTACTATCTCTGGCAGTTGTACGTCCAGATTCTCTAAATAGAGCATCATTTCGCACTTCCAACCAGAGAAGTTCTGATGATTGAACTTGGGGGTTTTGCCATTGACCCATTGTCATAGTAAGAGGAGGAACTTGCAGCACTGTTGTGCATGGGAAATTAGGGAGAATGAGAGATCTAGAGTTGACACACACTCTATCTGCTCTGATACCAGTTGTAGGTACCAAAAGGTTTCCCTAGTGTATTGTTCTAAGCTGTAGATGGGTGGTGAATACAGCTATTTAAAAACTCAACACTCTTTTCTCAATGTTTGTGTATATTATCAACAAGTGTTAATTACAAACAAGCTTGACTGCGGAAAGGTTCAAGCTGAGATGACAGATACAACAGTTGTTTAACTAATCTAAGACTCACTCAGACTAGATACAATGACTACACTCACTTAGATGTACTCACTGATTTTACAAGACACAGATGGACAGCTTGAGTATGAACAACTTAGACACACGTACTGTTATATTCAAGCAGACTTGCATGCATGAAAAACACACTTTAATGCACGATCTGATTTCACACTATTGGATGTCTCACAATCCTTAGAAGCTTCCTTTTGTACTCTCACTGAGAATCTCAGTGAAGCTTCTTCATTGGACAAATGAGATAGTGGAAAGTCTTTCCAAAAAGACAAGACACCTTTTCTGCACATTCTGATAAAGCAGATTTGTCTTCATATGGCAGAATCTTTGTCTTTTTCTTTTTGTCACTGTTGCATAAGGCTTTAACCAAAAGAGGAATGTCAACTTTGCATCTTTCTTCTTTTGCTAAGGCCAATTTGATATAAGAAAAGGTCTGTCACCCTTTTCAGATATCCGTTTGTCTTCATGTAACTATTCAGCGTAGGCAGGCTGTGCAGTTTCTGTTTTCCACTTTGTCTTCGACTTGTAAACTGATCTTGTAGCCAAAAACAATACATGAGGACTTGGAAACATATTCTATAAATTGTTTAGCCTGTTCACAAAGAACAGGTTCTGTTCACAAAGAACAGAACACTTAGAATCTGTCCAAGCTGCTCAACTGAACAAAGCACCATAGACAGTTTATGTCCAGCCTGTTCAGCAGACAGAACAGCTTGGACAATCTGCCTTTGTTGCAACGAATGCAATAGGGTAAACAGCTTTGGGATGATATTGCAAATCACTTTTCAGGTTTCAATAAGGCATAAACAGGCCTTAAATTATACCTTCAAGTGCATCAAACAGGTTTGATTAAAAATCTCCCCCTAAGATGTAGAGCAGGTTTGACTGAGCCCTTTTTGTGCCTAACACTGTTTAATATCCAAAGCATCATCTAATGAGTCTGTTCTTTGGCACAGAAGGATGTGTCTCTTAAGTAAATTCAATCTTTTCTGCTCTTCATCTTATTCATATGGATCTATTTGGTCCAACATCTGTTTTGTGTTTGAATAAAAGAGCCTAATGTTTAGTCATTGTTGATGATTTCACCAGGTTTACATGGGTTTATTTTCTTAGGACTAAGGATGAAACTTCTGAGTTTGTCAAGTCCTTTATTCTAAAAATTGAAAACCAATCTAACTTAAAAGTAAAGGTGATCAGGTCAGACAATTGAACTGAGCTCAAAAATCTAATCCTAAACAGTTTCTGTGAGTCAAAAGGAATTGCAAGACAATATAGTGCTCCTAGAACACCACAACAAAATGGTGTAGCTGTAAGGAAGAATTGAACTCTAATAGAGGCTGCTAGAACCATGCTAGCTGATTCCAAATTGCCAATGACCTTCTGGGCAGAGGCAGTAAATACAGCCTGTTATGTTCTAAATAGGGTTCAAGTTGTTCAGTCACAAGGGAAAAGTCCCTACGAGTTATTCCATCACAGGATTCCCCTAGTGGCCTTCCTAAAACCATTTGGATGTTCATGCACTATTCTACATACTAAAACTCACTTAGGTAAGTTTGAAAGTAAGGCTGAAGAAGGATTCTTTGTAGGATAATCTACTCAAAGCAAAGCCTATAGGGTCTATAACAGTGTATCTAAAACCATTAAAGAAAGTGCAAATGTTAAGTTTAGTGAACATAAAGCAAATGTCAAAGGCACTGGTCCTGATTGGTTGTTTGATTTAGATTCACTAACAAATTCTCTGAGCTTTGTTGAGTATTCTGCAGGAGCAGTTGGAAACAATGTTGAAACTGCCAGTACAAATTCTCATGTTGTCAACACAAACATTCATGTTGTTGGCACAAAGTTTCCAACTGTTGAAGATTCTGATAGATAGGATGAGTATATTGTTCTACCACTTCTCACTTGTGACCCACCTGGGGTCCTGATTGACCAACAAGACATACATACAGAGTTTGAAGTGCAAATCCCCAGTCCTGAAATAACAGCTCCAACCAATAGGGAAACAATCCCATCTCTAGATCAAACTGTTACTGAAGCAGAATCATCAAGTGGTGCAGAAGGAGATGATACCAATCCGGGAAGCTCTTTTCACATAGAAAGTGAACCTACTCTTAGGATTCACAAATATCATCCTCTTAACCAGATCATGTGACATCCACGCACTCCTGTGCAGACAAGGACAATGCTCCACAAGGAATCAACTACTTCTGAAGAAGCAGTTCCAGAATTCAGTCTAGCCGCCTTTAACATGCATGCTTTATGTCACAATTAGAACCAAGGAAGGCATCTGAGGCTCTGAAGGATCCATCTTGGATTGAGGCAATGCAAGAAGAACTTTTGCAATTCAAGATTCAGAATGTGTGAACACTGGTTTATTTGCCTAAAGGAAAGAGGGTAATTGGTATAAGATGGGTTTTCAGAAATAAAAAGGATGAGAGAGGTGTAGTGATCAAAAACAAAGCAAGGTTGGTAGCTCAAGGATACACTCAAGAAGAAGGAATAAACTATGATGATGTCTTTGCCCCAGTAGCAAGGATTGAAGCCATCAGACTGTTCCTAGCCTATGCCAGCTACAAAGGGTTCAAGGTGTACCAAATGGATGTGAAATCTGCATTCCTGTATGGTACAATTCAAGAAGAGGTTTATGTGTGTCAACCCCCTGGGTTTGAAGACTATAAGTATCGGACAGAGTCTACAAGTTAGAAAAAGCACTCTATGGGCTTCACCAAGCTCCTAGAGCATGGTATGACACTTTGTCCTCCTATCTACTTTAGAATGGTTTCAAAAGAGGTACTCTGGACAAGACACTGTTCACAAAGTCTATCAAATCAGAGATCCTTCTTGTTCATATCTATGTTGATGACATCATCTTTGGATCAACAAATGACATCCTTTGCAAGGAATTTGAGACTTTGATGCACAAAAACTTTCAAATGAGTTCAATGGGGGGACTAACTTTCTTTCTAGGATTGCAGGTCAAGCAGAAACCTACTGGACTTTTCATCAGTCAATCAAAGTATGTGAATGATATTCTAGAAAAGTTTGGATACAAGGACACCAAGGTTGCCAGCACACCAATGGACACTCATAAACAGCTTGATGCAGATAAAGTTGGAGTGGATGTGGATATTCATTTGTACATATCCTTGATAGGTTCACTAATGTATCTCACATCTTCTAGACCTGATATAATGTTTGTTGTTTGTGTTTGTGCCAGGTTCCAATGTGCTCCAAAGGATTCACATCTGTTTGCTATCAAGAGAATCTTTAGATATCTAAAAGGTCAACCAAAATTAGGCCTATGGTATCCTAAGGACTCTCCTCTTGAACTAACAGCCTACTCTGACAGTGACTATGGAGGTTGCAATATAGACTGGAAATCCACAACTGGAGGATGTCAATATCTAGGAGCAAGACTAGTCTCTTGGCAGTGCAAAAAGCAAACCACAGTCTCCACTTCTTCCACAGAGGCAGAATATGTTGTAGCTGCCAGCTGTTGTTCTCAGGTTATGTGGATTCAGAACCAACTAAGAGACTATGGTATGAACTTTCTATCTAATCCTATTTACATTGACAATTCAAGTGCAATCAGTATTGTACAAAATCCAGTTAAATTTCCCAAAACCAAGCACATAGACATTCGATTCCATTTTATAAGGGACTGTAATGAAAAGAAATTAATCCAAGTTACCAAAATTCATACCGATGATTAGTTAGCTGATCTTTTTACAAAGCCATTTGATGTAGGAAGATTCACCTTTCTGGAATCAAACATTGGCATGGTAAATATGGATTAATTTGTCTTTCATTACTCTCTCCTATACTATGAGCAAAACATTTACTAGATGTGCTTAGTTAAAGGGGAGACACTGTTACATTAGATGCTGTTCAGTAACCAACTAACAACTTGAGACTATTCTCAAGCTGCTAGTTCATTTTCTCGAACTGTTAGTTGTTTCACTTGGTCTGTTAAGTGTGCAGGGTATTTCAGTCATTGTTAAGGAGATTGTACGCGGGATTTGATATTTTTGAAAATCCAAACCCTTAAAAGCACCAGTTTCGTTTGATTACAACTATCAGTTGCAAAAATATCTTCCAGAATCCATTCTCTTTCTCTCTCTGTGCGATTCTCAATATAGTCGATCCAAACCCTAAATCCTTGCCTCTGTGATCATCAATGGAGTTCGTTAAAGAACACAACTGCCTACCCTACTCTCTCAAACATACTGAACTGCAACCATTCCATGAAATGATGGATTTTCCCCATCGTTCTCACATCCACTATGCTCTAACCATCAATCCCACTATATATGTCTCTCATACAGAGCAATTTTGGAAATCAGCCGCTGTAAGTACCCATGAGGGAATCACTTCTTTTGCATCCACTATTGATGGTAATGTCATTACCATCACAGAGGAGTCCATTCGACAGCATTTGCATTTGCAAGATGCTACAGGTATATCTGATCTATCCCTTTCTGATTTACATGAAGGTATTTTTGAAATAGGGTATAGGGGCCCAACAGATTCATTTACCTTTTACAAAGCATATTTGGTCCTAAATGGAAGTATCTTGTACATATTCTTCAACAGTGCTTAAGCCCTAAAAGGACTGGTTGGTCTGAATTTTCTTCAAATATTGCCACTGCTTTAGTGTGTTTATCCACAGGCCAATAGTTCAACGTTTCACATGATTTTTCAAGGAATGTTAAGGAACCATGCCTTAAAGAATGGGAAAATTTTGATGTATCCACGGTTTTTGGCAAATATAATTGCAAAATCTTACAATTCTTTAAAATTACATAAATGGATATATGTTTCCCATAGGCACTCTTTACCTTCTATAAAAAGACTTTTAAAACCAAGTGCTAATTTTCATAATGTAGATGTCTCTTTGCCTCAAGCAATGCAGGCTATCTATCCAAGAAATAGAGGAGAGGATCCTGAGCAGGCTCAGCCCAATATTACTGCTTCACCGCCAGGATCCCAACCCACTCCTCATGATACCAATATACCCTCTGATCCTTCTTCCATACGTACTTCCCCAGCCCCATCACTAAAAATGTACAAAAGACAAAGGGCTGTAGGAGCTCCTTCCTCCTCAGTCCAATCCACAGAGCCAAATAGCTCTGTGCAAGAGGATACTCTTGTACAACATATCGATAGGGAACCCACTAAGGATACTCCCACCCTCAATTTGGAGGTGAACATCCCTTCTGAGGATGTTCATATGGGTTGTGTGGCTGGTACTACTGATGTCTCTGCACAAGGGGCACAGGACAGTACCAACATCACTAAGACCACGCCCATGGCAACAGAGGGTGTACAAGCACCTTCTGGAAGTCCCCAGAACCAAGAACAAAGGGGCCCAGATGTTTCTATTTCTGGAATAGGCGCCAGTGATAGATCTCAAATCCCACTATCATTTGAAGATCTTGAGGCTAGTCTGCAACTAATGGCATTAACGGATCAACAACTGAAACCTGTTGTAGCCATTCTGGAACATTGCAAGTCCATAATTGCTGCACAGGGTTCCCAGATCATTGCTCTACAACTACTCACATCAGTCCAACAGCAAAAGCTTGCCTAGTTTCAGCTTGGGTTGAAGCTATATGGAAACAGGATTGTTCATCTTGAAAAGTTGGTTCAAACCCTGTTAGCAATGGTTTTTGGTCCCCCTGATCAAACCAATGCATCCAAAAATGGGGAGAATCAAGAGATCCCACTACCAGTCAAAACAGCTTCAAGTTCACCATTGGCAGCTTCAGTTTCTAGGCTAACAGTTCCAACAGTTTCTCAAATTGTTAGTCCAGAAGCTCAAGTTATGCTTGTTAAAAGGCCAGGAGGTGTGTCCATAAGAGAAAGCACTCAAGAACCATCCCAGCAGTCCAAGCCTCAGCAGTATCCACTGACAAAGGAAAGGGCATTCTGATTGAGCCTCCAAAGATCTAATTTATTTCTAATGAAGCCCAAGTTGATCATGATGCTGAATTGGCCAGAATATTGGCAGAAGAACAAGATCAAATCCTAGACCAGCAAGCCCAAGAACCTATGGGGGATGATGAAACCCTTGGAGACTATCTGCATGGGTTTGTGGTTAAGGAAAGCCAGAAGAAGAGAAAAAGGCCAACAGGGCCTTCAAAAGCTGAACACAGAAAATTTTTGATAAGCTTCTCTACAACAGCTGGTGTTTCTAAGGTCATAGCACAATCATGGCCAACAGAAAAACTTCAGGAATTGTATGACAGAGAAAAGGAGAAATAAAAGGCCTCTAAACAAGTCCAAGACTCCCCTCAAACTGTTGCTACTGCTCCTCAAACTGAAATCATTCATCAAGCAAAGTTTGATCAAGTCAAGAGAGTTTTGTTTGATCAACGGTTGCAAAAGGCAATGGAAATAGAGAAGACTCTTGATCAGCATGACTTCTCCAAACCTCCAATCAATTACTGGTATGCCAAATCAATGGATGACATTGATCTGGTATATCATTTTGTAATTAAAAGAGAAGCAGGTCCAGAAGAAGAGTACAAAAGCCTGTTTCAATTGGTTCAGAAGATGACTAGAGATGAGCTAACCCAAATGCACAATATTGGACGGCTAGCCACTCTAGGTCACCAATAGTGTGGGTTCAGAATAACCTAAAGGATCTTAAAAGCATATTTGATCCAGAATCCACCATATTGGATATAGAAGCTGCCAAGGAAGTGAAGATTGTACAGATTGATCTATATGCAAAATCCATGACATATAGACTCAAACTTGCAGACAGATCCAACAGATTCTACAGTTTTGAATTTCTTTATTTGCCAAAAGAATGGCTACTCCAAATGAGCTCAACGAAGATTGAATGTGATAAAGAGGAGTTAAAAAGGGACTTCTTAAAAGCTATAAGGCAGAAGCTTTCACAGTTGTAAGTTTTTGGATGCCTTAGTTTGTATATAACAGTTTTACTTTGTTCTTATTTACTTATTTGTATAGAAACTTAAAGTCTTTTAAAGAATTTAAGTTAGGGGGAGATTGTTGGGAAATAATCTAAGTATGTCAAGTTGTTAGTTAGTATTTCTCAAGCTGTTAGTAGTATTTCTGTGTAACTACAAAGTTCGAGCTGCCAGTTCAACAAACTCGAGCTGCTAGTTCAAAAGTTCAAGCTGCTAGAGTTAAAGTTCAAGCTGCTCAACAAATAGATAATAGAAAGTGCTACAATTCAGGAAGTGTATATATTTCAAGATTTGAATATCTTCCAAGCATATCTACTACCAGAGAAATCGCAGTTCATCAAAGAAACAAATCAAAAGGCTATAAATATAGATAGACTAGGTCTTTCTATTGTAAGTGTATGGTGCTTAAGTTTTTCATATTTGTAATTGCATTCTGATATAATTTTCTAAAGCCTCTAAGGTTGAAAAACCCTAAGAACAGTTTGTGTTCTTCGTCTAATCAAACAGATTTGAGGTGATTGTAATCAGAGTTTGGCAATACAAAGGTTTCGATATTGATTGTGTTTATTTGATTATCTGTTCTTTAATGTTCTGAAAGTTTTTCTTAAAACAATTAGGTGTTATTCCACAAACTTCTTAATTGGACTTTGATTCAAAACAAGGTTATTGGTTTAAACTCTGATCTATTAAAACCAGTTAATCTTAGGTGATTTTGATCCTGACAATAATATTATAATCGACCCAATTAAATAATTCCACGTACCTTTCCCAAAATTGGGATGTTACAAAATATCATAATGATAATTATTTTATTAGTCATTTTATTTAAATATCATTAATCGTTTCATAAAATATAGCTAATTATAAAGTTATATATAATTTATTCATTCTATTATATAAACAAAATGCTTATATATAATAATATTATTATTATTAAATAATTTAATTTCTCACTAATTCTATAATAATATTGTGAATTATAGTTTCTTAACAATCAAACAACAATTTCAAATAATCAAGAACAACAATCAGATATAATACTGACCGAATGATTCGATTGCTTGAAGGATGATTACAAAAATGAGAAATGGAATCTTCGTGAACAGTTGCCCTATCTCTGAATTCAATGCATACAAAATAACTGTCAGATCTAATTTCTATTTTGAAAGTCAACAATCTATTTATATACATTTTCACATCTATTAACTAATTACAAAATACACCTATACTTTGTATTCCATCAACAAAATACATTCCAACAATCTCCCCCTTTGATGGAATATGCAAAGTCTTCAGGTAGATAATCCAAGCTTCTGCTCAAATCTTCTGATGCTCTTTCGGTCTGATAATCTCCATTCAATCTTTGATATGAACTCCACCATCAGTCTTCTATCACTAACAGATGAAGCTCCTCTCTTAGTTTTTCTCTTTCTATCCGAAGCCAGCTTTCCCTTCAAACCATTCAACACTTTATGTAATGTACCATCAGAATACTTGTTGAGTTCAACACTCCTCATCGCTCTTAACTTTTTGTTTCTGTCTTTGTACATTACTGCAGGATGCTTCACCATAAGGACTTGAAACTCTTTTAATTCTCCTGCAAACTTGATATCTCGATTTGGAGCTGTGATATTAATTTTTCTCATCCCTTGTTCGACACCAATCTGCAGATCTTGCACTGACATCAATACCAGTTTGGTATGCATGATGTGGAAATTTGTCTTTAGTGCAAATCTGTAGTGTTCATTCCTCTTATTTCAGCACAACTCATCAAATAAATCTTCTACGTCGACCAGGTGCATATTAAACATGTCAGCTTCAGTGAACGTATAAGTATTGCCATCAGCCCTCGTGACAGTGAATGTAGGATAGAAGATCTGAACGAATCGGTCTTTTTCAATTTTGATTAAATCAACTATCCTGAACTCACTCTTCACTTTATCTACCGCTTGAGTCTTGTTTCTCAGAAAACTGGCATAATTGACAAGATTTGGCATGTTTGGCTCCAGAACCCTAAACAAGTTAAGAAACGAACAAGGAGCTTGTTTCTTACAAAAAATTCTTTTCTCCAAAATGTCTTCAAGATAAGACAATTTGTTCCTTTTCTTAATAAACTCAGCTGACCGTTTTGCAGATAGCTCAAACTTTTTTAACTTTCTTTTTACTTATTTCATCCTTATTCAACAATGTGAGCATATCTCTTATTTCCCTCTGTACCACCTGTTGAGCTTCGAATCTGAGACGGTGTTGTTTCTGCGACTCATCCACAAGAATATACTCGTTAAAGAACCTTTCCATAACCTGCACTTCATTCAACTCTACTCTTTCTTGAACAATCACATTTTCTACTGGAAACTCTTCAACTTCCTCTTTCACTTGAATAACAACCTCAGGCTTTTCAACCGTCGGTGTCTGTATAGACTCTTTTAAAATCTCTTGAACTAACTCCTCTTCTACCTCTATCCTTTCAGCTTGAAAATCAATATCAGTCAAAGTAATAACATCATCATCCTCTGATAACTCAACATACTCCTCTCTCTCTCCTTCAGTTTCTACTCCTTGAATCATCAACATCTTATCCTGAACTGCTTGATTGTCATCATCCGAATCATTATACTCATCAAAGTTGTAGAAATCTGACTGAATGTTCAAAGGAACTGGAACATCTTCATGAAGAATCAATCCCAGCTCACTTTGTACATCAGCAGGTTCTTTTGAGCTTCCTGCTTCCTTTTCTCTCCCCTCTGCCTCCTTCTCAGGGTATGTAATCATTAGAATTTCAGGTTTAGGCTCAGCAAGGTTTCTCCTCTTCTCCCCCTCATGAGGAGCATCATCGGAGTCTTCATCATGCTCATCATGTTTACGTTTTGATGATGAAGCTTGCGCCTTACACGTCTCCTCTACTGCCGCTACCCTCTCAGATAGGTTGCCTAGAGAAGTAATCACTGTACTTTCCAAACTGATCATTCTTTCTCTCATTTCGTCAAACTGTTCAAAAACAAAATCTTTCAGTTCTTCCCTCAATTCATCTATTGCTTGATGTGGATCAAATTGCTTGACAGATTCTTCAGCCACTGACTTACCCTTCAAAAACTTATGAATATTGGACATCTGTGCCATTACTTCAGATAATTGAGCAGAGACATGACTGTTCACTCCCGCAACAGCTACATTCAAGGCTTGGCATAGTGACGATTCAGTAACAAATGGGGAAAGATTCACCACTGGGTCACTCAGACTTCCAGTTGTCACAACAGTTGAACTTGTGAAAAGAACCTCTGTGTGGCCAGTACTTAGAGGTGGCAGTGTTGTCGCTCTAACTGGACTTCCACCCTCTTTAAGCGACGGAGCAACGAATGCTTCCGTAGCTGAGGATGTTCCGGCGGGAACACTAAGTTCAGCCGCACTTACTTCAACAGATGAAGTCAACTCAAGTGTCCTAAGTTGTATTGGTTCTAGACTTTGTGCTTGAATGGAAGTTGTACACTCGGGCAGATGTGTACTTATTTCAATATCCATCAAGTCCAAAGGACTATCAGATAGAAGTTGTGTTTCATCCCGGTGTTGAATTGAAACAGTCTCTTGTTGAGAGGAGACTGAGTGGATGGTGGGGTGTGCACTTGTCAGTGGGATACTGACTTCTTCAATGCTAACTCCCAGAGAGGAGCTAACAGCAGATGTGGGTAATTCCCGGCTTTCTAGTTGAAGTACATCCCTCACACTCTCTTGAGCAATATGAACAACATCCATCAAAGCGGCTCCTCCCTCATCATGATCATCTCCATCATCAGCATCATCATCATCATCACAATCATTACCTACCTCTGCTCCCTCTTGTATATTCGATAATGTACGTTCAAAATCTGAAGTATCAGCTTCTTCCTCACCACCCCTCACTGCTTCTACTCCCTCACTCACAAGTTGGGCTCCCTGAACTTCAGCCCCTTGTTGAAGTTCCTCTCTCCCTATAACTCATTGGTTAAGAGAACCCGGTTCTTGGGTCTCTATAGGAGCATGGTCTATCCTATAAATCCTCACATTCTCACTTTCCGGATCTGCATATTTTAACAAGGATTCCGGAATCGACATTATATTTGCATTGGGAGAATCTGGCACCTCATGTAAACTCGTCATCATGTAATCTGGGCATCTGTTAGAGTTAGATCTTTTTGGTATATTCTCATTTGCCCTTAGGTACCCTCGGATTAGGATTTGAATGAATCTCTGAAGCGGAACAAACTTCCCTGGGTCTATTCGTAGTCTTTGCCAGTACAATTTCCTTCAGGTCTTCCCAGATACATTGTGCATAGTCATAATGTTTATTAAAAGCAATACCATGGAAGATTCTTAGACAATGAATGATGTACATGTCTATTCCGGTATGTTTTAACGTCATGCACCTATTGATGATACCGAATAAAGTGTACCATTCTCCATTTAAGTCATTGCGATGAAACTTGGAGCTCTTAGGAAGTGGCTTTGAATAACCCAAGCATATGAGGTCATGCACTAACTCCTCATCTGAAATAAAGTCTTCAAAATCAGCTAACTCTGGGAAGTTAACTGTGTCAATCCGTCTCGGTAGAAACAAGTTGTGGCGAAGTCTGGCCAATGTCATCTTGGATTTATATTGATCAATGGTTTCTTTGAAATGGTGGTTACCATCTGCAGGAAAAAATTTTACTGTATGCCAAAATTGTTGAAGGTAGACTTGTGGGATAGAGGGTTTGTATTGAAGAAGATATCCCAAAGGATGGCCTTTGAGAATATCTATAATAATGGGGAGACTGACTTTAATGACTTTGTTATCCAAACGATGGTTATTATCTTTGAAAGGCAGGCAATGTTTGGGTTTTACCAGCTGATTGTCTGGTATGATCGTTGATGGTGAAGGTTTTGTCACTGAGGTTGATCAGACGGGTTTAGATACTAGTGTATGGTTTGTGGATGAATGGGAATCGGATGAATTAGAATTATGGGAATGACTTGGAGATGCCATTTGAAACATGTACACAAATAATAATCATGTTAGACAATGCAGGTAAACAAATGAACTCATTCGAAGTAGAAAAATATAACATTTTGTCAGAAATTATAAAAATTTGTGATTTTCTGTTTAAGGCATCGGAATTCCGGACAATAATAAAATATTATTGACAGGATTCCAGAGTCAATCGTTCAGAGACCAATGTTAGAAAAACACAAATTTAAAACAATTTCTTGAAAAAATGTCACATTCTTCTTAAAACATTGAGAACTCAACACTTAGTAAAAAAAAATTAATAGAAAGTCGAATGAGTCTGTTTGTATCTCGAATGGCTCTTGAAACAACTCGAATGACTCATGAAACAACTCGAATTAGCCTTGATATCAGCTCGAATGAAACATTATGTTCTCGATTAAGTCATGATGTTTCTCGAATGATTAATCAGTCCATCTCGAATGAAGTGTACGAAGACTCGAATGAAGTAAGTGTGAATCTCGAATGAAACATGAGAATTTATGGACCAACTCGATTAAAGCCTAAGAGAAACTCGATCAAGTCTAAGGTACAACTTGATCATGTTTTCAGTATGTAAACAACTCGCATGAAACAGAAATATTCTCGATTACAACATGTAGCCAACTCGAATGGAATAAAAGGTTTTTCGGGCTACATTTCATTCGAGACATGTACTGAAATTCTTCTAAGTATGAACAACTCGATCAGTGAAAACTTGCAACTCGAACAACTCATATGTTTAACTCGAATGACACAGTTGGTCAACTCGAATTAAACATCAATAACTCTCGATTTATTAATCAATCAACTCGATTGATACTTATCATTTTCTCGATTAAACCTTCAATCGAGAAAGCACTGATGAATTTATTTACAAGTCTTTTATACACTGAATTTTCCAAAATTGATTCCAAGGACTTTTATACACTGAATTTTACACGAACTCGAACTTATTTGAAACTAAAATCCAAATAGTTGTTTGTGTGATTAAAATTGAATCATGAAATTTCAGATTCATGTTCAGATTTACACACCGAAACCCATCACACGTTTAATTTCATTTTAGGAACCAAAAATTTTGATTCACCATGAACAGGTATATTCGAACACACGAACACATTTACATATATATTCTGAAACTGAAATAAATGATGTAAAAACACAAGAAATAAAAGAGTTTACTCACAATAAGATGCAAGTATTTCTTGAATCAGTTGATGATATTTGGGTTTTTGAGCTTGCTTAATGTGGAAGAAACTTGTTGAAGAAGATGATAGTAAAAGTCGGTTTTCTGAAAAAGTGAATTTGAAATTTGAATTTCAAATTTATAGAAGAGATTTACCCGGCCCATGTTTGAAAAACATTAACCGGCCCACTTTTAAATCACCAATTATAAACCCATTATTCAACAAAACCCAATATCTTTTTTTTTTCTTTAAATTTCAACAAAACAAACAACAACAAAAAACAAAAAAAAAAATTTAAAATTCACAAACTAAAAACAACAAAAAATAAAATTAAAATTAAAATGCTCCCCCTTTAATTTCAGAATGCTGCTCTCCTTCAAATGTATATCATATTTCTCAACTCAGCTCCCCCTATAAAATATCAGATAAATTTTATAAGATATTCTCAAAATCAGATAAATTCATTTTCTGCTCCCCCTGCACATGACAATCCAGATCTTGTTAAAGTCCAAAAAATTTGAGCGTTTATAATTAAAGAATTTAACATCAGATTAGAATCAATAAAATAAAAAAATATAAATTTAAATGAAATTGGAAACTCTGAAGTGTAAATCTAACATGTCAACAGACCCAATGGTTATACCAAAAAAATTAAACCTTTTTTACATATAACGCTTTGGAAACGGTGCTCTCTGTGGGCAGCTATCAGTGATATGCAGTAGGAACAAAAGTATATGCGATATTTCCATTGTCACATGAAATCTGTTATAAAATTGGTTAACCTGAAGGTCGATAGTGTGTTGTATTTTTGAGTGTTGCAAAACGCCGTATGTGTGCAATACAGTGGGCTCTGTGTTAGTTACATAATCCTGTGTGAACAATTCATCCTAATGTTGATGCATTTGGTGTAAGTCAAGTAGACTTGGTAGTGAAGATGGAAGAGGGTTAGTTGATATATGGTGGTTAGGTGGTTTTGAATATTAGGGTGATTTACGTGGAAATTTAGTGAAACTTTGGTAATGCATGCAAGTACATGTTCAACTTACAAGTATATCAAAAGAAATAAAATTCAAAATCTAAACGTTCAAAACATAAGTTCAATATAAGTGTGAGTTGTGAGTTCGAAGTGAGGAAAACTGCCGAATTGTCCATCAGCTAGTAACTCGAATCTGTTAGTAACATATATGTCGATGCTAAGGAATATTTGGATGACAGAGAAGGTTAATTCGATTAATAGCAGATCTTTTGCATACGTTTATCAGAGCGATACAAAGGCGATCTCGAACGTTGCAAATTTCCAGAAGTTGTTTTGGAGAGAATCATCGTGTATGGGCATTTCGTAAGTCCTTCCGATCGACACCTGGTATCCACCGTTGTGTCCGTGTGTGTGATCGTATAACCGTCAAGGAGGCGCTAACGCGGATCTCCGCACAGTTCGTGGACTGTGTCGCTTTGATATAAGATCCCGTAGAAGGAAGACCTGACAAGAGGTATTCAGAGCCATTGGGGGGTGTTCTCGTGTTCTTCGTGTGCATAAGCACATCCTAGGTTTCTGACTTTCTGGACAGGTGAAATAGCACGTTTTTGGAGGTTTTCGAGTTTATCAATCAATCTCGGAACTTACTATGATGCGGTTTCAGTTTTTGATCGAAAGTCACAGTATTTTTTTATTTAACTTCTTCAAAATATGTGGATTTAACGGAAACTTTAAAACTCGAAGTATTAGTAGGCGTTGTTCCCGTTCAAACTTGCTGGGCGCTACGATTTTACTCTAAAACAATAGTTATTTAATGTGGTTTTTCACAAAATTCGAGTTTGTCAGGAGAATAGGTTATGACTTACGTGAGATGTGCCATTTCGAATCTTGCCAAAATGCCTTTCGTAATTGTTCCATTAAAGTCGGTGAATTCACAAACTTATCTATTTTTAGTTTATCCTTCGAATGTCCATTAATTGTGAATTTTAGTTGAAGTTCAAACTTATTTCGACAGTTAGTGGAATTTTCAAACGTAATTTCGATTTGATTCCAACAAATTCAATTTTAGTGACTGAATTCTCATTCCCCCAATTCGAAAGATTATATTTTATTATTTCGATAGTAATTAGTTTTAATTCAAAAGATATTGAAACATTACAAGTCGACAGGAGGTTTATTGAACGATGGATCACAGGGTTCGGAAAAAGCGTACGTATCTCCACACGAAGTTTGATGAAAATAGGAGGCAATTACTGGGGGAAGATGATAAAGTTTCGCCGACTTCGCAGAGTTAATGATATGCAAGGTGGATTGTATATATGAAGGATACATTCACCTTACGGTCTGAGATGGAAGACGACAAATAGGGAGGATGTTGGCCGACTATTCAAATAGTGAAGACAACGAGAAAAAGTTGTTATGGAAGCCAGAACCGTGCAAGTCGCTATCATTAGAATGGCATTACTCAGGGATCGTGCACACTTTCCGGAATCAGAAGATCAAGCAAAAGAGCTGTGGTGCTTTAGAGAAGGTGTAAGGTAACCCGAGGGTCAGAAGAACAGAATGGAATGCTCACAGCGTTCGCGAGCTTTCCAAAGTTGAAGAACAAAAGGCTGGATAGGAGCAATTAACCGAGATTCTATCACCTAATTGACTTGACACGAGTTAGACAAGCCACGACACAGTGGGACGTATAGTGAAACAGAGAAATATTAACAAAGATTCTAGATGCTTTTGGCGACACCATATGGAAATGTATGTGTGCCTGATGAAAGCATGATGAGACAAGTTCTATAACGACTCACTCTACTCTAAAACCTAAATTAATGTGTATAGGAACGCGGAGGGCATATCACGTTTGTAATTTCTTAAGAAGGAAAGGGATACGAACAAGTACATGATCCGGACTGTACGTGGGAAGTCCAAAATCGTTCTCAGTGGCATCTGACGTGAAGACGGCTACAGCTTTTCGTCTTTTCAATGAGAAACATCGACTCCGGCTGAAACAAAAAGCCTCAGTAGTAGGAGGGGGCTTTCTTAGGGTTTTGCTAGACCAGAAAAAATCAGAATCGGCTAACATCGACATGAGACATCTCATGGGATTCAAGAGATGCCTATGACCAAAATCTGCGGAAGACCAGCTAATATGTTTGGCTTTCATTTGTGGCCGACGACGCAATTGCGTTCAAGGAAATCAACGATCCTGACCCTGCGCTTTGGGATAGATGAATGATCAAGGTAGATCCTGATGATCTTATAGAAGAATGGATCGGCAATGCAACCTGGCCATGGTAACTCAGAGAGGTACAAAGCGATTCTCATAGAGAGACCGGCAGAAACCTCAAAACGTTAGTACCAATAAGAGTGGTGTTGATAATTCCAATGTTAAAGTGTTACAACTGTCACGGGTTAGGACACGATATTCGCATAAAGAGTGTCAGAGACCCGAAAGTAGAAAACTAAACCAGAACCAGTAATCTAGAAGCATCTCAATGGAGAGATCTGGCAGGGTAGTCAAGCATCACAGCCTATAGCTGGTCTGTTGTCCGCGTGCCATCAGACAGACCCGCTAGATTGAACTTATGACTGGAGTCACATCAGGTCGAACGCTAGAGTCCTTTTATTTGCGGAAGTCAACCGAGACTGGAATGTACTGAGCAGAGGAAATTACAGGGGACAGACAGCAACAGAATGAAAGCATTCCCATGTGGCTAAAAATCGTCAAGAGCATCTCAGACGATCTGTGAGTCCTCATCCCCCATCTCGCTGCACATTGTCAACGTAGTAATCAAGCATTTCCACAGATGTAAACTCTTAACTTTTCATTTTTCCCATGATTTAGGTGGTTCTGTGTGGCTCCGTCTAACGATAGGTTTAATTTAGTACTTGAAGCACAATCAAAATTATGATCTGCTCAAATGAATAATTGAAAAATCAGACAACGCTAGACTAGTAGATATAAAGGGAGAATCTTAGGGAGAAGCTTAAGCAGATGCACAAGATGTCGTAGTTCTATAAGGACAAAGCTTAGTGAACCAGTGCTGGTAGATTAGAACTAATGTAGAACATGTTGACAGGGAATTGAACAAAAGAGCTAAAACCCAAAGAAGTAGAGCTCAGCGGAATTAAGGGAAAGGTATGGAGTGGAGGTCAACATAAACTGAAAAGTTTAGCGCATCACGCAACAGAGGGAAGATCTAGAATGCACAGCGTCATCTAAGAGCCTGTAGTGGCCTAGGGTAAGCAGGAGAGTCCCACCCCCCCCCTCCACCGTTCAATGATAATTATGTCCTCGAACCGCAGGAGAAACTGAAGCACATCAGTATGAATCAGAGGAAATAACCTGAAGACCAGTTGGTTCTGAAACTGTGAACAAAAGAAAAAGAAACATAAGGTAACTAATCAGACTTGTTCAGATGATAGAACGTTAATTCGTGCCATCCACATAGTGATAAGCCTAGTAGGGAAAACAAACAAAATTGACTTAAATGATCGGAGGAAAATGAACCAGTCGCTATATTGAGACAAAGAAACCAGACACTAGTGAACACCGAAGGTTCAAAGGGCACACATAAAGTCTATTGACAAATGTATTGCTTTAGATTCACAAAGGGGGCATGTTGCTTCGAGGTGTCCACATAGGAAAGTAAGATTTTAACAACCTAAGGACGAAAGCCGGAATAACTTAAGCCTTCGACAATTTGTTGCAAAGCACAGTAGTTCTCAAAATAATCGAGAAGAAGATGCAAGCCCACCCTAAATCCTAGCTAGTGAGACATGATGCCTGTGTCAGGTCGAACCAAAAAGTGGTTACGGACTAATTCACAACCAATCCGAGTCACTATCAATCGAGGTCAAGCGCCAAGCAAACAAGCATATAGGAGACTACTACACCTAGCAGAGGCTTAACTCCAGTTAAGGGTCACACACTCCTGTAAGACATTAACACAAGTAGAGCTCAGGGATTATCAATCGGAATTGCATTATAATCGCAACTATGCAAAGCTTCCACACAAATGACACGCAAAGGCAAAGTGAACTTAAATCACTTTGGCACCATACAACAGGATGCAAAATCAAAAACCCAAGTCACCCCCTGAAAGGCTAGATGGGATTTGATAGTTTAAGTAATGTGGACAGAATGGTATTAACCAAGTCAGTTATGGCTTGGTTCCCAGGGAAACGTAATCTATTTTCGTCATGTGCAGGAGAGGAACTACAGGTCCAAACAACAAAGTGGTATCGTCGACAGTGGTGGCTCCGAAGCCAGATAGGGGAAAGAATCTCTTGCAGACTTCAAGGGAGGGAATCGGGAATTTGTATCATTGCTCGGCAATAAGGGATGAAATATCGTCACCACCCGGTAGTGGAAGTGGTCACTAATGTGGGACTTATCAAACTGATTCAGTTTATCAAGTTGATGAACTGGGCCATAATCTCATTAGTTATCGCAAATGGTGATAGAAAAACTCAGTACTTTTCACGGTACTGAGGCGTTAGTAGCTAAACAAGGCATTCAAAGTAACCTGAAGAATGGATTATGATGAGGGATCCCAAGGAAGAATTACCTGTACATGCTCGACATGACAAGCCGGGAAGAGTCAGTGGGAGCCAGTTTTGTCAACTATCAAAGCTTCACGAAGACTGACTCGGTCTATTTTATGGCACTGACGCATGGCAACACTTGCACCTGAGAAAGATGAATTAGCATTAACAATTAAGAAAAAAAATGGAGTTGGTGCATAGAATTTCCACAAGAGTTTTCAGTTCGAAGACAAGTGTCTACCGGGCAAGAAAGAAAACAACACCAGAAGCACACAAGTCCAAACGCAAACTCAATCGGCTGCACCACGTTCGATTCGTTGGCATATGGACCTTGTTCAACCAATCACAAAAGGAGTATAGGTGGTAGTAGGGTAATATTATTTTTTTTTCTTTTCGTGTTTGATTATTATTGATATCAACTTACGGTTTTTTCTTTGGTTTTCTTTTAGGTATCAAAAGGACGAGACCGCTGCCAAGTCTCACAGCGGGTCGTAGAACCAGAGTGGAAGAGATTCTTAAACGGAAACGAGGTTAAGCGTATCAGAAGTGATACGTAATCAATTGAGCAAATATAAGTGTTATTGGTGTGTGATTGACCTAGCAAATGCATAGGGCATCAATTTATTGCCCTTATGAGCCACATCGCATCCGCAACAAAATGGGTGTACCCGAAGGAAAAAACGACTTTGAAGTGAGGCAGCAAGGACCAATGCGTATTTCGATTCAAAGCTTCTTACCAGTTTTGAGGGGAGGCATGATTACCAGCGGTGCCATGTTTTAAAAACCCGGGTTCCCTTACTGTAAAATGCATGGAACAAAACCTTGTATGAATTTTGAATAAAAGCCAAACCAAATTTAACTGGCGTTCGAACCTATTTGGAGTACCATGTACGTAAATGCAAAACAAAACATCAACCAAAATTGGTAAAAAGCTGACGAAGGTTTTCCTAGTTATATATGCCTAATTGCACCAATAAAGTGTTGTTAATAAGCAATGGTACAGTAGAGATTTGTGTATCATTGAGTCACAATTATACACATGAACCACCAAACGGGTCCGGAATGGATAGTTGATTAGGACAAATTTTGAGTCATTTCAAACATTCCTTTGGATGGAAATGCAAGGACAATCGAACCGACATGTCGGCAGTAAATCTGAAAGAGAGGGTCACAGTTTTCCCGAGGACCACCTTTCCATCAAACATCCGAGCCTACAAGTCAACTGAAGTAGATCTCCAAGAAAATGAGTTCAGAATCTACAAAACAAAATCAGAACAACAAGTTCTAACTCGGAAACAGTGGCCATGATGAAGAAAATGTGGAGTCTGAGCGTTCCCCTGTTAGGGGAAAATAGGATTAAATTTTGGGTGATAATCTAGGGTGATGAGATATAGACTCTAGGATTAATAAGAATCATCCTATTGGAAAGTATGCAAGAGGAAATCCAATGCTGGTGTAAGGACTAGGAGTAAGTTTAATAAATAACAACACAGTGTTGTTGTCCGTGATCAATGACTTCGGGCCTTTCACAATTGCCTTTACTCAGATTTCATCTCGCAGTAGAGCCACAAATGTGCAAATGCAACCTAAAAAAGACAACTCTTGGGATGAAGCGATGCAGGAAGAACTATCACAGTTTTAGGAAACTAAAATAAGTGTGGGAGTTAGGTTTGGTACCCCGTGCGAAGAGAAGTTGCAATAGGAAACCAATGGGTTTGCTAATGCAAGAGAGATGAGCAGGGGTACGCACTCGCAAAAAGAAAGACTTGTGGTAAGGGTTCCCAACCAGAGGAAGGAATCGATTACAATGAAGTGGTTTCGCGCCAGTGCAAGGTAGGAAGCAATTCGTTGTTTCTAGCCTTTGCTTCCGTCAAGGTGTAAAATTTATCAGCGAAGTTAAGAAGTGCGTGCCTTTATGGGAAAGGGAGAACGGTGTATGTGGAACAGTCCCCGGGTTTTATAGATCCGAAATATCCAGACAGAGGTGTATCGATTAGATAAACTTTGTATGGATAACATCAAGCACCGAGGGCCATGTACCTGACTCTATCTAAGGCAATCTTTTAGACAACTTGGTGTTTGAAAGAGGGAGAATAGATTGATTTACGTTGTGTTCGTTAGAAGCGAAAGGTGAACATTGTCATTCTTGGTACAAGTTGTACTCGATGATATACATTTTTTGGATCAGCAGACGAGCAAAGGTGCATAAAATTTTTGATAAGGGGATGTAAAGTCAAAGTTTTGAGATGAGATGGCCAATAGGGTTGTGAGTTAAAACTTTCGTTCTGGGTTGCGAATTACGATACAGAGGAGGAGGGCATGTTTATTCATTCAGACGAAGTATTGTCCTATTGGCATCTTAGAAAGCGCTTCAGGTATGGAAGGAACCAGCTGACACTCACTTCAGCACGCCGATTCAAAAGAATCATAATCTCGGACCCTTGTACAGAAAGTGAACAGATGTGGATCCGACGTTATAAAATCGGCATGATTGGGTCACTCATGATATTTCATTGCTTCTAACCTGATATAATGTTTGCTGTGTGTATTTTTGCTAGGTATTTTCACATGAAATCCAAAGGAGTGGCCATAAAAGCTGTGAATCGGATTCTAAGATACCATCTCAGTCGCAAACCTTGAACGCCTGGGACTTTTAGGTATCACGCGGAGGGTGATCTGGAATTGGAGGAATTCACGGATTCAATCTATGGCGGATTAGGTCTTTTTGATGAAATCCAAGTCAACAACTGGAGTTTCCAGTTCCTAGGGAGGTAGAGCTCGTCTCCCTGGGCAATGCAAGAAACAGACTCGGTAGCCGTATCCACGTGCGAGCGAAATATGTTGCTGCGAGGTGAGTTTGCTGTTCACAGGTTCTGTGGATCACAACAATGACGGGAAGTGACGGTTTGAGTTGATAACTCGAGCTCCTATTAGGAGATAACCAGTCAACTATTGCAATACAAAATCACGCATTTTAAAACTAGTAAACCAAGCACATTAAGACATAAGAACAAACAACTTTTATTCCTGATTATGTTTGAAAAGAACGATAATGAGATGTAAAAGGTTGCAACTGATGAATAATAATGCGGATTATTTACGCAAAGATTTTGATAGGCACGGTTTGAGGTTTTTAGTTTCAACTAACGGAATGCGAAATCCGGTAAATTGACCTTAGTAGAGTTTATTCCCCTTTGATAGACATAGAATGCGATTCTTTTTAAATAGTAAGGTTTAGTCGCTTCAGGATTTATTTTAATAGTTAAGTTAGTAGCTTCTTATTTAGTTTTTCCTATCTATTTAATGAAAAACAAAAGCGCACAGAAGAGAAAAACTCACAAAAATTTCAACACCAGCGATATCACATGAGGTTAAGGCCTTAGATACCTGGGTTCTCCACGTGACCGCCACTGCGACCCCGGTCGTTCCTCATCTCTAAGTGTTCACTTATCCCCCCTACTGCACCCCGAAAAGTCCCTAAGTGTTATACATTATCTAGGTTGATATGTTGGTACAGAGCATAATACACATAAGGGCGTCTCAAGGCGAGTAATATTCAAGGAAAGTCAGACCTATGTTCACTTAACTTAGGATTATATGAAACAAATGGATCGTAATTTTTTTGATTTACAGAGCCATACAAGAATGGATTTGAAAATGAGTGATGCATATCTTTTCTTCGGGGAACGTAGATGCAACAGCACAGATACAATCTTAAATAAAAGAAACAATAGAAAATCAGGATACTGAGTTGAGAGTCAAAACCAGTAACATCGGTGGGACGTAAGTACAGACCTGTTTGCCTCTGGGTTGGACTCAATTTAGCAGATAATCGCTTTGTTTGTACGTCGGTAGCAGACTTGTCACCGCTGTCTTGCTAGCTTAAAAATATAACTTTAACAGACAAACTAAGACCTCTATTGTGTATTTAACACATACAAGACCGTGTGTTCCACGTGTTCCTGTTAAAAGAAGTATTGCAATACCGAAAAGTTATATCTTGTGGTGTATGCCTTGAGCTCATAAAGGAGATCTAGAGTATTAGCATGTAAGAGTAATGTCTTGATAATAAAAGACCTAATGATATATTCCAAAATGGACAGGTTTCTAAGGGAAATAAATCCCAACAAGCGTTCTAGAAATGTCGTGCCATCGCAAACAATAAAAAGGAATTAAAAATTCCTAAGTGTGAAGTAAGATAATTAGAAAGTGCTTATTTGACACCGCTATCACGGATTGAACCTGTCTTGACTATTCTCGCAAAAATAGTCTGTAGTGTAAATGTATAGGTTTTAAATTTTAAAACTGAGTGTAAGATTGCGTTGTCAGTTTAAAGTTTGTTGCAAAATTTTAATTTACTTTATGTGAATTTAGTTTATTTAGGAAAAGGTCAAACTCACTGAATTGCAATTTTAGTTGAATAAATAGAACTTGTGGCTTTAAAGTCTTGTGCTTTATGTGCGTAAATAAATTTTGCATAGTTTTGTTTCCGGTAACAGACACCAAAAAGTTGGCTTAAGTTGAAAAAGTGTGATTTAATCAAAGATTTTCAAAATTTTCAAAATTTTCAAGTTAAATTTGAATTTAGCTAAGTCAATAGTACAGTCGTACATGGGCAGTAAATGCGAATTGGAGACAAATTTTGAAGGTGGTTAGTATATAGTAGGTCAACAAGTCACATTATCATGTAATTCACTGATACGTTCGAATTAAGCCTTTCGGAGTTTGTTTTCTGATCGATTTCGAAGTTTGTGTCTTAGAGTTTGCGTATTCAGAGTTGTCTCCGGTTGTCCGAAGTTTTGTCGCGTTTGCATTCGAGTTAGATTACCCAAATCTAGGGATATTTCAACATCATTAACAAGATTTAGGAAGGTTCGTAACTCAATTTGAGCCAAAATCAACGCACATTTGAGGTTGAAAAGGGTTGACTTTGTAATTCCAAAAATCACAAAGTTTGAACCGGTAAACTTCAATAAGTGTTAAAAATCTTTCATTAAGGAAAAACTATTAGGACTAATGAATGACAGATTCACTCTAATCTAAGTGGTTTAAATCGTGGATTTTATGTTTGAAAAAGTCGAATTTTCGGAGTTTGTTTTCTTTAGATTCTGAAATTGTGCCTAAAGTCGAACGATATCAATAACTCGATTTAAGGTTTAATTTCGAAAGTTCTATTTCGAATTTCCTATTAAATCGAAATATTTGCTAATTTAAATCTAAACGTTGTAGAAATTCATATTGTGTTTAATTTTGAACTTACATAAAATGCACATAAAACAAATTTGAATTAACAAGTTATTTTTATTTGTGCACTTCTAATATTGTACACTTATTGTGCGTATTAATATGAGGGATAGAGCGTTTATTCAAAAGCCATAATATGGTCATGCACCAGATCGTGAGCTTTCTCTTGAGGCGCAAGCTTTCCGCCAGATGGTGGATTTTTTTGGCCGCTTCAAGGGTGTCGTACGCCCGCTCTGCATAATGGTACATAGTGCTCCTTACGTAGGCAATTTTGGGTCATCTGCAGGGTCGATTGACAGTCTCGACCAGTATTGCAGAATAATATCGCCGGACAGCCGCTCGTGGTCTCTGCGATATGTTCGGACACGATGGTTTTGCTTTTGGAACACAACAGCCCGAGCAATGTAAGCTGGGCCAATGGACTTCACGTCGGAAGTTAGGCAAGCTGGCATTCTTAAGGATGGTATGTGCTGGAGGTGTGCAAACGGCACGTAACATGAAAAGGGTTTTATATAGGAGCAGGTGGAGGTAGCTGCCATGTCGTCAAGGTGTCTTCGATCTCAAAGAAGCCGGTGTTCTGCTACAGTCAATCGTGTCAAATGCAATCTGAGCGAGTGAGGACATTGGTTTACACCAACTTTAAGTTCTCCGAAAAGTTCGTTTGCGGAGCTTTTTTTCACCAAATAACAGCTTCCGACAAAGAAAAAGTTTTTGATGTATCCTAGGTTCGGTATGAGCTGATCAGAGACACTTTTTTGAGGCCCAACCACCAATCGCCAAATTGCCAAGAAATTCGAAGTGGTCAGCCGAGATTGACAAATAAGTGATTTTTGTGTGCAGATGTTGTGCAAGCGGCGTACAATATGCACGGAGCGGGGAGAATTGGTTGACCAGTGTGATACCACTTTTGGTGGGTAAGGGTCGTTGAAACTCACGGATCTATCTAGACGCGACACCGTCCAACATGGCGGAATGCCTGTTAGCGGCTTGACGGTAAGATCCACGCAACGAACACGGAGACTCCAACACGAGGTTATATCGATCGACGACTACGTAAACAGTACCTTACATACGATGAGTTCTCCCCGAAAACAGCCGCGCGGAAATACTAGTATAAGTAAACACGCGAGATTCGGCGCCCTGGGCTTAATCACACTTCCATTGCTGCAAAAGGCAGCAATAATGGCATGTCGAGTTAAGCCGTATATAGACTGAACTGCAGCGTGCGAGGTGGTCACGGGAGATAACCGAAGCAGGCACCAAGCCCATCCGACACTGGCCACGGGACAAATTCCGAACTCTACCTTAGTTCAAATCGATGTAGGACACAAATTTGCAATGTCACGAGTCAAGCTATGTGTGAGATTTTAGGTTGTTCAACTGATGTTTTGAGCACGATAGCTTGGAACGTTGATGTATTAGTGTCGAACGTCTTGGACTCCGTTGCACACCTAATTCAAACACAGCAACAATACATATTCTAACAGACTACATAATCAGATTATATAAACTCCAACACTAGCCGATTCGAAGGACGAGTCAAGATTCAACGACGAAACATGGGGTA
>JAANYP010003888.1:23201-138655 GCA_020465985.1 Centrapalus pauciflorus | reverse complement strand
GCTGAAAAGTTTTGAGTGATTCCTTTCTCTTCACAGAAGTCTTCAAGAGTACTGTTTCTGAACTCAGTACCATGATCACTTCTAAGCTGCTTTACTTGGGCAGAGTTCAGCATTTCCATCTTTTTGACAAATCCAATAATCTCTCTAGCAGCCTCTCCTTTGCTCTTTAGAAAGATCACCCATGTGTACCTGGAGAACTCATCAACCATTACAAGAGTGTATCTTCTTCCTCCTAGACTGTCACCAACTCTTTCTTACAGAGTTTGTTGATGTTCTTGAAGTTCAGATGTGACAGTCTTCTGTGCCATAGCCAGTTTAGATCAGCATTTGTTCTTGTGAGAAAACAGGTTTCAGTTGTGGGGTCAGCAGAATGCATATCCACAACATATACACCTTTCTTTCGTTGAGCACATAGCACAACTTTGCCTTGGGAATCCAATATGTAACCCAGGTGCTCATCAAAGTTAACCTTGTAGCCAGCATCACATAGTTGGCTTATGCTAACAAGGTTATGTTTTAGCCCAACCACATAGGCTACTCTTTTGAACACTGCAGCACCAGCTTTAAGAGTTTCATATCCCTCAGTGGATCCCTGTACATTGTCACCAAAGGTGACTTTTGGCCCTTTTTTAGGCCTGAGTTCACTCAGCAATTCTTTACAACCTGTCATGTGCCCTGAGCAGCCACTGTCCAAGTACCAAACCTGGGTAGGTTGTTTTTCCTGCGGAGTGATAAGAGAATTATTAGTCATTTTTAGGGGAACTCATCACAGAGATGAGTTCTCCTACTTCATCAACATTTGTTGATGGACTTGAAATATCCACACTAATATTCCCTATTTGAATGGTATCAGCTTGAATACCATCCTCAGTGACTGTGACATTTCCACCACTGCTTGTGACAGCTGTGAGGGAAACAGCAGAGTCAACAGGCCTCATGTCCTCAGATTCAGGACAGTCCTTGGCCAGATGTGTCTTCTTCCCACATTTGTAACATTTTCTCTTTTTAGAATTTTTGGAAGAAGATCTTTCAGAAACACATTCTGAGTTATTTTTGTTGATTCTTTCAGCAGGTTTAGCAGTTTTATTACTTCTTGTTGAATCAACAGTTTGAGTGGATAGTTCAATAGCCATGGCTTTGGCTGCCTCTTCTGTCTTCTTTTTAGGAGGACAGATATCAAAGACAGGGAGCTTGATTGGCTTTTGAGCTTCCACAGGTTTGGGAAACTTATTCCCAATTATTCCAGTTTGAGCAATGGCTTTATCTTTGCCCCTACTGGATTGTGATTTATGCTGCCTATCAGCATACTCACTGTGTCTGGTTTTAAAAAGTTTGTTCTTGTTTACAACCAGTTTACTACTATGATTTGAAAACTTATTTGAAATCACAGCAGTTTTGTTTTCAACATGAGACTTACCCTTGTTTAAAACAGACTGCTTACCTTTTGAAAACTTGTTTTCAAAGTGTTTAGCATCAAAAGGATTAACATGCTTTTTACCATCAGCTTTGGACTCAGAACCCGTTTTGTCAACAGGTTTAGTATCCACAACTTCAGTTTGAACATGTTTTCCTTTCTTTTGCTTTTGTGAACCAGTAGAGCACTTAGCAGGCTGACTTGATGGAGAACAAATTCCAACATCAGCTTTTGAACTAAATTCACACAAGCTGTCAGTGTTTTGAGGCCTGACAAACCTATTTGTTGAGATCAGTTTACCATTCACATTTTGAATGAATGTGTTTGGAAGTTCACCAAGAGTGGATAAATCTTCTTTCAGATTATTGATCTCAACGATGGAAGCTGCTGTGTCAAGATCCCCTCCAAGATAGGCTTGGATTTGTGCAGGAATCTGTTGACTTATACAATGGCTGACTTTTTGTGCAGATTGGCACCAAGAGTCAACTATCTTTTGAAGCTTAGCATGCTTTATATCTGTTTCTCTCTTTTCTTCCAGTAAAATAGAGTTGATGTGTTTTAACTCATCAAGCTCAGTTTCCAACTTATGGAAACTGTCCAGTTTACTGGATTTAGTTTTAAGATCAGCTTTAAGCTTAGAGATTTCAGATAGTAAAGCATCATGCTTCTCAACAGCAGCTTTGAGATCAACAAGCATATATTCAAACATTTTAACTTTTTCTTCAGAACTGTAAGCCATAAAATTTTGTACCTTATACATCATAGTAGGATTCCAGTTCTCTAAGCTGCTGAAAGCTTCAGCTTCAGCCATATCCTGTTTGAAGCTGCTTGTTGATGGGACATCAGTGTTGGCCATCAGACATTGATTGTCTTCTTCATCAGACGATGAATCAGATTCCTCCCAATCACAAGTCTCTGCCATAAGTCCCTTTTGGCGGTTGGAACCCACTGAGTTTTCCAACTTCCTCAGCTTAGCCATGGCCATAAGGTACTTAACCCTATAACCATCATCCTTGTTTGTCTTGTATGGTTTGGATGACTGACCAACAGCTTTTGACACACAGTCAGCAGCAATATGGCCAGTTTTGCCACATTTGAAGCATTCAGCTTTGGATTTATCAAATGCCTTCTTTTTGCCAGCACTTGAACCTCCTTGCAGCATTTTTCTTCCAAACCTTTTCTTGTTGAACCTTTTGACAAGCATGGCTATCATTTGCTCATCATCTTGTTCAGCAAGATCTGCATTATCTTCTTCATCTGACTCTTCCTCCTTGTCATCATCCTGTTGATCAGGTTGAGTGAACACATCACTCACCTGATTTACAGGTTGTCTCACATTGGCCACAAAGGCTGCACCTCTTTTGGACATCTCCAAGGCATTTCTCTTTGGGTTAATATTGATTTAACCCAATGAACTTTTGTCAATTTATCAATTAAGTCCTTAAACTTTTTTTTCAACTGTTTAAATCATTTTTCTTTTTTTCTTTTTTCTAATTCAGTCATTTGACCTGTCATAACAGGTTACTCATTGACATGATAATGACATGTTTTTTTTCTAATTTAGTCATTTTCTAATTCACTAAATGAAGGAGCCAATAAGTTTCAGGCACCCTTTTCTTCTTGCCACTTCTTCGCGGTCGAATGAAACCAGGATCTTCTTTGCCTTACCCATCATGTCTTCGATTTCTTGAACATCCAGTGAATCACTCCTAGACGAGATGATCTCTGGCGTCTCATCCCCCGATTGATTTGGTCGTAAATGGGAGCAATTATAGTATTCGTTTCTTGTGTATCGGTTGATGAATCGATTTGATTTATTTCATCTATCATCTTCGTCTCCGGTTAGATTAGTTAGATATTGTGTACTGGCTAGATATCATGTTGCCATGTTTCGAACTCAACTTTGGAAGATTTCTTCAATTTTGTTTCGCCTTCCTCTGGATCTAATGTTTGAACATGATTTCATTTTTGAATCTGGTACCGATTTGGGAATCTGGTACCAATTATGGATCCTTGTTGAAAAGTAGTTCCACTCTTCAGGTAAAATGTCCAGAAATTTATTCACCAGGGTGAGACTGTCCTTAGTGATCCCAACAGCTTTGAGATCATTCACTAAAGCAGTAAACCTGGTGTAGGTTTCAGTGAGAGTCTCCTTTGGTTTAGCAAAGAAAAGTTCATACTGTCTAACAAGATTGTTGATCCTGTTGTCCAGTGTGATTGTGGGTCCATCATAGACGGTACACAAAGTATCCCACATTTCTTTTGCTGTCTTCATTTTCTCAACCTGTTTGAACACATCATCAGGAAGAGAAATGACCAGATTGTTTCTGGCCTTTGCATCCAGAGCCACCAGTCTCTTGTCTTCATCAGACCATTGAGCTTTAGCTTTCTCAAAGGTCCTGATTTCAGGAGCAGCTCCTTCAACCGCTGGAGTTATGGTAGTAACAGAGGTTGGCACATAGGGACCCTCCATCACTATCTCTGGCAGTTGTACATCCAGATTCTCTAAATAGAGCATCATTCTGCACTTCCAACCAGAGAAGTTTTGATGATTAAATTTTGGAGGTTTGCCCATAGAGCCATTGTCATAGTAAGAAGAATTTGCAGCACTGTTGTCCATGGAAACTTGGGAGAATGAGAGATCTAGAATGACACACACTCTAACCTGCTCTGATACCAGTTGTAGGTCCCGAGAGGTTCCCAAAGTATATAGTTATAAGCTGTAGAGGGGGGGGTGAATACAGCAATTTAAAAACTACAAACTCTTTTCTCAATGTTTGTATGTATTATCAACAATTTGTTAATTACAAACAAGCTTGAATGCGGAATAGTTCAAGCTGAGATGACAGATACAACAGTATGCTCACTAGTCTAAGACAAACTCAAACTAGAATGCAATGAATACACTCACTAAGAAGCACTCACTGTGTTTACAAGACTTAAGGGAACAGCTTATGTAAAACAGCTTAGACACACAGATGCTGGTTTACACAGAAGGCTTGCATGCATGAAAATCACACTTGCACGTTCACTCTTGGTTTCAGCACTTAGCTTTCTTCACACCTTTTTCTGTCCTTAGAAGCTTCCTTTTATACTCACTCAGAGGATCTAAGAGAAACATCTTCATTGGACGGAATGAAAAAGGAGAAGTCTTGTTGAAAAGACAACATAACCTTTTCTGCACTTTTCTGAAAAGCAGACTTGTCTTCATATGTGCAGAACTTTTGTCTTTTTACTTTGTCTACTGTTGCATTGCCTTTAACTAATTTAGGAATGTCAACTTTGCGTCTTTCTTCCTTGTAAAGGCCTATTTTGATATAAGAAAAAAGGTCTGTCACCCTTTTTCAAATAACCTTTTGTCTTCATGTTACAGAACAGCTTGGGCAGGCTGAGCAGTTCTGTTTTCCACTTTGTCTTCGACTTTGTAAACTGATCTTGTAGTCAAAAACAATACATGATGACTTGGAAACATATTCCATAAAGTGTTTAGCCTGTTCACAAAGAACAGGTTCTGTTCACAAAGAACAGAACACTTTAAAAGTGCCCAAGCTGCTCACCAGTGTAGAGCAGCGTAGACAGTTTATGTCCAGCCTGTTCAGCAGACAGAGCAGCTTGGACAAACTGTCTTAGTTGCAACACATAGAACAGCTTATGACTAATATTGCAAATCATTTTCAGGCTTCAATAAGGCATATAACAGGCCTTAAATTCAACCTTCAAATGCATCAACAAGTTTGATTATCAATCTCCCCCTCAGATGTAGAACAGGTTTGACTGTGGCCTTTTTGTGCCTAACAGTATCAAAGCCAAAACTAAATCAAAATCTAGAAATCTTGGAAAGAAAGTTGAGTAAATTCAAGAAAAAAAGTTAAACCAAAGAGCTTAAAGTTTCTGGAATTTTTAGAAAATTCATATAACGACAAAACAAGCTGATTTTTGTATATGTTGTGAAGATCATCAAGATGAAGATGCTTGATGAACATAGAATTGATACGAACAACAATGAATCAAAATATGCAGGATTAAACAAGATCACAGTAAGAGAGAAATGGATATTGTATTTTCAAAGTTTATTTTCTCAAAGTTACATTGAAAATGAAAGCTTACAAACATGTTAAACTACACACTAGAACTTGTATGAAATTATAATACAGACCCTAAACTTTACTATTTTAATATTTCCCAAACAATCTCTCCATTTTTGTAAAGTTATTATCATGTTAGTTCACCACCAACCGATCTTCCAATCAAATATTTTGATCACTTCTTTGTCTCTTAACTTGTCTTCTATAGCGTTTAAAAATGTCATGAGGTAACTTTGTTCCTTTTGCATCATCATCTTGCTGGCCTTTCTCTGTTCATGATCATTATAAATCCGTCTCATCTCCCTTGTAATATACCTCAGGGTTCCAGACGAATACTTTTTGTCTTGGAAACCCTTAGGAACAACATTTGATCTAGATGGTTCTAATATATCATACCAAGCTCCAAATTTCCAATGATCAAGAATTTATTGAATCTGTCTATCTCAGGATGACTTCAGTTTGGTGGAGTAAGATTAATTCTTCTTTAATGTGTCCCTGCTCGGTTCGCGCTGAATTTTCTCTTGGTGCTTTGAAATGACTTTCGAACCCTGAAACACAAATATGATGTAAAAGAATGGATTTTACGAAGTATCGGTGCTTAAAATGAACATAAAATGACTCTGAAACCATATAAATTATAGACTCATCAAATCTCCCCAACTCAACACTTGGTCGCCCTCGAACAAGCTTTAGAATCAAAACTAACTGTGTACCAACTGTATTAGTAGTGTGTTCGAATAAATCTAGGTTAAGTCAGTCTTCACTATAATGCATTAAAATTTGAATATAAGCTAGAGAACATTTTCAGTTAAAACACATTCTCTCTAAGTAATTATAATGTATCTCACTTTCGGAAATTACTCTTTTAGCTCAAGGTTACAAGCTTAAAACATGTGGGTCTTTTGACCATCTTTTCCCTTATGCATGTATACGATAAGATATTACTTTTAATTATCATGCTTATATCTATTTTCTTCTTTTTAACTCGAGTTTTTACCATAGCTTTCCTAGTTGGTCCATGTAGCGAGATTTGGGTCAATCTCTCCCAAACCAGATGGCTTTAGGGGATTAGGCATGAATGGTACCCCTAAGGACTTAATTAATTTCCCGAATCAAGTAGGCTACCCTCGAATATTTTGAGGCTAAAAACATGATTAAGCCCTCCTCCTTTGTCACACCCCGTTACCCCGGTTGGAAACAAAGCGTGACGTCGCGGAAGCGTAACCATAATCATAACGAGCGACCACTATATGGACGTTTTCAAAAATGCATTGATTTAACTTCAAATATACATATAGTTTTACATAACCAAAATACAGCGTAAGTAGTTCTTAAAATACCAAGATTTAAATACATGATTTAGTATATCAAGAAAAGATGCAAATAAATCTCTGAGTTTAAAAATGATGCGACTCCAAAATGAACGGAGGCCTTGGATTGCTTCCGATAAATGTGCATGTCTTAATCACCTGAAAATACATGCTAAAATACGTCAACAAATTGTTGGTGAGCTCATAGGTTTACGCGAAAAGACCAGTTGTATGGACATTATCAGATGAGTTGAATTTATAAAGCATAAATTCCATGTATATATTACATAAACCATAATGCAACCGAAACTTAATTAAATGAGTTTGCCTTGTGCAGTATTCTCATACGTTATACCGTGTGTTAAATATATATGCATCCCGCCATTAGCCGATTAAGACTAACCCGAATGGGGGACATGACTCCCAATAGATCTATCCACAATATATTCGTGCTTACAAATAAATACAATTAACGGTTCATGATTTGAGGGCTGATGGATCCACACATGTAATACATATAAGAAATAAACCGTTTTGATGTCCATATGAAAATCGTGCATGTATTTCCACCCCAATAGGTAGTGAAAATAGGGACTATGAAGACTCACCGTATGTTGATGGCAATATGAGCGTAAAAATGACGATTTTGCGTTGTTGATGAGTGACGACACCGGACGCATTTAACCGAGTCCTAAATGATTTGAGGGACTTAATAACTCTCATATATATGATAATATGTATGTATAAAGGTTTTTATGTTTTAAATCACCCAACATTACAAGTTTATAAATAAAACCCACTTAAAACGTCAAGTTTATATATATATATATATATATATATATATATATATATATATATATATATATATATATATATATATATATATATAATTTCTCAGCTTTTTGAAGGTTTTTCGGCCTATCTTGAGGCTGTTTTTGACCATGCCCCAAAACCATTTAGGCTTTGGTTTTCTTAGACATTAAACTACTATATACAAAGAATTTTTTAAAGTCAAGAACGGCCATTTTTCGAGGTATTTAGGTTAGGGAAAAAGCTTGTTGAAAATCCTATGTTGGCCATTTTTGAACTGTCAAACTTCCGGTTCCCAAATATTATCTGGGGGTTCTAAACTCCATAATAAATTATGAAAACTTCCAAATTTTTAGTTAAGACATAGATCTAACTTTTGAGATAATAATCAACTCATTTGGTTAAGTTATGAATTAGTTATGATTTTTCAAAGTTGATGCAACTTTTCTGACGAAATTCCGTATTTCGTAAACTTGAAATAACTAGGGATTCTTGTTGTTTATTCAAAGACTACTTGTATAAAAGTTATAAAACACATTTATATAGCTTGTTTTCATAATATTTTTATTTACATGATGTGTTTATATATTTATAAACACATTTGAAGAAAACAACTTAAAAACAAAAACTAGTGACTTATAAACTTGAGTTTTTATGAAACTTGTTGTTGGTGATTATATATATTATGCAAGACTTATATAAACATTAATATAAGATGTAATAGGTTAGTATTTACTTACTTTGATGTTTTATAAGAATGCAAATGAGAAGAAGTTGAAACTCTTGCAAAAGTTGCACCAAGAACACTTCAAAATATGAAGAACACTTGAAATACTTCAAGAATACCGAAAATTGAAGGTTTTTGGCTTTGAGAGGGCCTTTGGCTGGTTTTTGAAGAGAGAAAAGAGGGGTTTTGGTGTGGTTAAAATGAATGGCAATGTTCTCTATTTATTGGGAAAATTGGATCTTGAAAAGATGGTGAAATGATGAAGAATAGTGCAAAATCTTGGTGAGTTGAAAAAGGAGGATTTGATAGTGAAATGTTGAGTTTAAAAAATACATTTTATGGTCATTGTGTACTCCATAGGGCCGGCGTACGTGAGGGGTATTTCCATGTATTTTTATTTTTTTGTATAAAAGTATTTAGAAATGTATTCTTGTATTTCCCTTTTCTTGTAATTTCATAAATACTTTTGGATGCATTGTTTTAATGAATTGTTTTAGTCTTGCATAATTAATGTTAAGTAGGTGTATTAGTGTATGATTAGTGTCACTAATTATTTTTTAATTATGTACTTAGTTGCATTAATCCATCATATCGTAAATTGATCGTATTAATTGATTTGCCGATTCATCGCACAGATGAATTTGATTCTAATTGAGTTGAATTTCTTCATGAACATTGTTAATCACTTTGATTAGTTTCTAATGATCACTTTTTAGGTTATAATTGGCTATTAAATACTGATTAGGTCATAGTTGCTAACCTGGTTTAATGCCGGATGTTACAGTCTCCCCCTGTTAAGGGAATTTCGTCCCGAAATTAGTTCGTGTTCTCCACTGCTTGAGTATTCGAGAACAGATGAGGGTATTTTTCCCGGAACCGATCTTCACGTTCCCACGTAAACTCAGGTGCTCGCTTAGAGTTCCATCTGACTTTTATTATCGGGATCCGGCTGTGCTTTAGTCTCTTGACTTCACGGTCCATTATTTCCACGGGTTTTTCAGCGAAGTTCAACTTATCGTCTAGCTCCAGCTCATCCATGTGTATGATAAGTGTTTCATCAGCCAGGCACTTCTTAAGGTTGGATACGTGGAAGGTATTGTGCATGCTGCTAAGCTCTGATGGTAGCTCTAAACGTTAAGCTACGAGTCCAATTCCCTTTAAGACTTGTATTGTCCAATGTATCGAGGGTTTAGCTTTTCCTTATTTTCCTAATCGTATCCCACCCTTCCATGGTGAGTCTTTCATTGGTACTCGTTCTCCCAATTAGAACTCAAGGGATTTTCTCCCTACATCTACATAACTTTTGGGCAATCGCGGGCAACTTTTAGTCAGTTCCGCATCTGTACTATCCTTTCGGTAGTTTCGTGAATGATCTTAGCGCCAGTGATTTGGCTATCTCCTACTTCTTCCCAACAAATCGGCGATCGACACTTTCGCCCGTAAAGGGCCTCAAACGGAGCAACTTTAATACTCGAGTGATAGCTATTGTAGTACGATAATTCTAGTTATGCAATTGAGTATTTATCACACAGGCTCTTAATGTATGTTCTAGGGTTTGAATCGTTCTATTATTCTGACCATCGGTCTGAGGGTGATATGTGGTACTCATGTCCAAGTTTGTATTTAAAGCTTGCTGTAATAATTGCCAAAAACTTAGATGTAAATCTGCTATCCATATCCGAAATGATTATAATAGGCACTCCGTGCCCGGAGACGACTTCCTTAAGGTACGTTTGGACTAGCTTATTCATCCTGTTGTTCTCCTTAATTGGTAGGAGTGCGCGAATTTTGCTAGGCGGTTGACTATTACCCAAATGGTTTCTGATGTTTTGTCTTAACTTTGGAGAATGTTAGGAATTTGCTGACATATGTGGCAATGTCATCCTTCATGTTAGGCCACCCGTATAGTTCCTTGAGGTCATGATACGTTTTTATCGGATCCGGGGTGAACGGTATATCTTGATTTGTGTTCGTCTTATGTAACCAGATTTCTTATTCTATCAAAAACAAGGTAACCAAACTCTATTCATGAAATATCGATTTTCATTAAACCTTATCCCAAACTATTTATCCATTCCGTGCAGGGCTTCATTTTTCATATTATCCTCCTTAACAGCTTCTACTAGTGCACCATGAACTAAGGAAGGAAGGTTTGGTTGAATGGTTATAACTAGGACTGGTACTCCTAACAGCTTAACTTGTTCCTTTCGGCTCTGAGCGTCTGCAACCACATTAGTTTTCCTCAGGTGATAACGAATTTCACAGTTGCAATCACTTATTAGCCCTACCAACGATGTTACCTCATATTTGACTCTTTCTGGTTCAAGATGTGTTGGAGGCTCTTATGGTCTGTGAGTGTAGTACACTTCTTACCATACAACTAATGTCTTCAAGTCTTAAGGATAAAGACTACTGCTCCATGATCTGGATCATGCGTTGTGTAATTCACCTAGTGAACCTTAAGGTTTCATAAAGTATAAGTTATGACCCTATCTTTCAATATCAACCTATTGTGTTAAACGTCACATTAGTCTACAAATTTTTTGCTTCTCTCGCGTAGGGACAAAATAAGCGCGCTGCATAGTTTGTGCTTTAATAACTGAAATGACGTCTCCTGATTCTCGCCGCAATCATACTTAATGTCCTTTCGGGTCAGTTTTGTTAGAACTCTGGTGATCTTTGAGAAATTTTTTAAAAATTGCTCATAATAAGTGGCAAGTCTTAAGGAGTGTCGTATCTCTATGGGGGTTCTAAGAGTTGATCAATTCCCGATAGCCTCGATCTTTGCGGGGTCGACCTGGATTCCTTTACTATTGATCACGCGACCGAGAAATCTTACCTATCTTAGCCAAAAGTCAAACTTAGAAAGCTTGGCATATAGTTGTTCTTTCTTCAACGACTCTAGAATCAGTCTTAAATGTTTGCTCGTGCTCCTCATTGTTTCATGAGTAGATTGAGATGTCATTCATGAATACAATCACGAATTTGTCTAGATAAGGTTTGCACACTCGATTTATGAGGTCCATGAATACCATTGGGGCACTGGTTAATCCAACCGGCATTAATAGGAATTTATGATGACCGTAACAGAATCTGAAGGCTGTCTTTGGAATATCTTTCTTGCGAACTCTAACCTGATGATAATCAGACCTTAGGTCAATCTTTGAATAGAAGCTTAATTCTTGGGGTTTGGTCAAACAAGTCATTGATCCTTGTGAGCGGGTATCGGTTCTTTTAGTTTATTTAGCTCTTGGTAATTGATGCACATTCTAAAGGTTCCATCCTTCTTCTTTATTAACAAAACTGGAGCTCCTCGATAAACCTTTTATCTACGAGATCCCACAGTTGGTTGGACGATCCTTACACTATTGATGGGGCTAATCGGCATGGTGCTCGAGCCACTGGTACCGCACCTGATACTAGGCCGATTTTTGAATTTGACTTGCCTCGATGTTGGGAGATCAGGTAAGTGTTTAGGAAAAACTTTGGGGTAACCATAAATAATAAGAATATTTTCAACCCGCTTTTCCTTTGGCTCCTTCTCTGTCAACACTTCAGGGTCCTAATGCTGGAGGTATTTCTTGCTTTGCCTTGGACAGTAAAGACCTTCTTATTGGCTAAAGGTATATGAACCGTCTTCTTGTTGCACACTATTTCTGCACGATTTTTTTTTATAGTCAATACATGCCTATGACCACGTCAAAACTTCCCATTTTGACAGGCATCAAGTCTATTTCAAAGAGTTGGCCTGCTAATTCTAAGGAGCATCCTCGACTTATATTATTCGTCTTAAGCGTCTTACTGTCATCAACCTTAATAGCATAAGTGGCACTTAATGGTATAAGAATGGAATCTATGTGCTTACTGAACTTAGTGGATATAAAGCTCCTATCAGCACTAGTGTCAAATAGTAAAATGCACAAGTGGTTTCTAATGGGGTAAGAAGATAAGTATATGGGTTTGAAATTTCTTAGGCAGATTGTCGTACTACATATCCTCATGCACCTAATTATAGATAAAACTTAGTTCTTCATTAAATTGCTTGATACCTAATCTTTGTACATGATATGACCGGAATTTTCTGATAACATACCCTAAGATATATCAGATAGTAAAGCCTAGAGAAATACTATAAAATGGTTGAAAGGGTACTACGTATGAGATGCCTCCGGGGTTTCCTCGTACTCCAGAGCGTTAAGTCGTTAGGTTAGTTCAGCACTGGGGGCTTTGTAATCTGCTAGGCGCTGTCGCAATTCGTCGATTCCGTCTTGTTGAATCGTCTGGGGTATTCTGGTTGGCCCAAGGTTTATTGGTGGTTTGTATTGCCTCCTGCTTAATCCTTGCAAAGATCTCACTGACCTCTTGGTGGATTTGGTCGAAATTGGAGGTCGTGTCTTGCGGACCTTGCCACCAACAGAGGCATCGTTTGTTACATAGGTTTCTGCGTAAGTGTCGGCACTTGAGAGGAAGATGGTGTTCCGACTTCAAACTGGCTTTGGATCCCCTCCTCGTTTCTCCACTCTTGGAGAGTGTGAGGCATCCATCCCCACTGTCTTATGTTTGCCCGTCACTACTGCGGCGGGCTTGGCTGACGGGCAGGTACCGGGATAGACTCCCGTTGTGTCATTCACACCCTTTTCCTAGGGGTGAACTTCTTCAATGGTCCATTGGGATGGTTTCTGAATAGGGTGTAGGATGGATTATGTGGTGGTGATGGTGGAGCAATTTGTGCTGTAGGGCCACAGTTGCCCTCCTTGTGTTTTGACGGGTCCATTACATCGTCATTGATTGCTCATAATAAGTGGCAAGTCTTAAGGATTGTCGTATCTCTATGGGGGTTCTAAGAGTTGATCAATTCCGGATAGCCTCGATCTTTGCGGGGTCGACCTGGATTCCTTTACTATTGATCACGCGACCGAGAAATCTTACCTATCTTAGCCAAAAGTCAAACTTAGAAAGCTTGGCATATAGTTGTTTTTTCTTCAACGACTCTAGAATCAGTCTTAAATGTTTGCTCGTGCTCCTCATTGTTTCATGAGTAGATTGAGATGTCATTCATGAATACAATCACGAATTTGTCTAGATAAGGTTTGCACACTCGATTTATGAGGTTCATGAATACCATTGGGGCACTGGTTAATCCAACCGGCATTAATAGGAATTTATGATGACCGTAACAGAATCTGAAGGCTGTCTTTGGAATATCTTTCTTGCGAACTCTAACCTGATGATAATCAGACCTTAGGTCAATCTTTGAATAGAAGCTTAATTCTTGGGGTTTGGTCAAACAAGTCATTGATCCTTGTGAGCGGGTATCGGTTCTTTTAGTTTATTTAGCTCTTGGTAATTGATGCACATTCTAAAGGTTCCATCCTTCTTCTTTATTAACAAAACTGGAGCTCCTCGATAAACCTTTTATCTACGAGATCCCACAGTTGGTTGGACGATCCTTACACTATTGATGGGGCTAATCGGCATGGTGCTCGAGCCACTGGTACCGCACCTGATACTAGGCCGATTTTTGAATTTGACTTGCCTCGATGTTGGGAGATCAGGTAAGTGTTTAGGAAAAACTTTGGGGTAACCATAAATAATAAGAATATTTTCAACCCGCTTTTCCTTTGGCTCCTTCTCTGTCAACACTTCAGGGTCCTAATGCTGGAGGTATTTCTTGCTTTGCCTTGGACAGTAAAGACCTTCTTATTGGCTAAAGGTATATGAACCGTCTTCTTGTTGCACACTATTTCTGCACGATTTTTTTTTATAGTCAATACATGCCTATGACCACGTCAAAACTTCCCATTTTGACAGGCATCAAGTCTATTTCAAAGAGTTGGCCTGCTAATTCTAAGGAGCATCCTCGACTTATATTATTCGTCTTAAGCGTCTTACTGTCATCAACCTTAATAGCATAAGTGGCACTTAATGGTATAAGAATGGAATCTATGTGCTTACTGAACTTAGTGGATATAAAGCTCCTATCAGCACTAGTGTCAAATAGTAAAATGCACAAGTGGTTTCTAATGGGGTAAGAGGATAAGTATATGGGTTTGAAATTTCTTAGGCAGATTGTCGTACTACATATCCTCATGCACCTAATTATAGATAAAACTTAGTTCTTCATTAAATTGCTTGATACCTAATCTTTGTACATGATATGACCGGAATTTTCTGATAACATACCCTAAGATATATCAGATAGTAAAGCCTAGAGAAATACTATAAAATGGTTGAAAGGGTACTAAGTATGAGATGCCTCCGGGGTTTCCTCGTACTCCAGAGTGTTAAGTCGTTAGGTTAGTTCAGCACTGGGGGCTTTGTAATCTGCTAGGCGCTGTCGCAATTCGTCGATTCCGTCTTGTTGAATCGTCTGGGGTATTCTGGTTGGCCCAAGGTTTATTGGTGGTTTGTATTGCCTCCTGCTTAATCCTTGCAAAGATCTCACTGACCTCTTGGTGGATTTGGTCGAAATTGGAGGTCGTGTCTTGCGGACCTTGCCACCAACAGAGGCATCGTTTGTTACATAGGTTTCTGCGTAAGTGTCGGCACTTGAGAGGAAGATGGTGTTCCGACTTCAAACTGGCTTTGGATCCCCTCCTCGTTTCTCCACTCTTGGAGAGTGTGAGGCATCCATCCCCACTGTCTTATGTTTGCCCGTCACTACTGCGGCGGGCTTGGCTGACGGGCAGGTACCGGGATAGACTCCTGTTGTGTCATTCACACCCTTTTTCTAGGGGTGAACTTCTTCAATGGTCCATTGGGATGGTTTCTGAATAGGGTGTAGGATGGATTATGTGGTGGTGATGGTGGAGCAATTTGTGCTGTAGGGCCACAGTTGCCCTCCTTGTGTTTTGACGGGTCCATTACATCGTCATTGATTGGGTCTAGCTGGGTTCCCGATCCAAAGTACACCTCAGTGTCACCTTGGTTTCCTTGTTCCATGGGTGAGAATTCATCCTCTGAGTCAAAGTGGATAATAACTGTATTATTCGACATGTTATTGTCATCAGGGTCCATATATGTGTTCACAGTTCTTGAAGAAAGTTTAGTTTTTGTAACAATTATAGTCTAGGTACTAATGCAACCTAGTTCACTATAACTATGGCTCTGATACCAATCTGTCACACCCCGTTATCCCGGTTGGAAACAAAGCGTGACGTCGCGGAAGCGTAACCATAATAATAACGAATGACCACTATATGGACGTTTTCAAAAATACATTGATTTAACTTCAAATATACATATAGTTTTACATAACCAAAATACAGCGTAAGTAGTTCTTAAAATACCAAGATTTAAATATACGATTTAGTTTATCAAGAAAAGATGCAAATAAATCTCCGAGTTTGAAAATGATACGATTCCGAAATGAACGGAAGCCTTGGATTGCTTCCGATAAATGCACATGTCTTAATCACCAGAAAATACATGCTAAAATACGTCAACAAATTGTTGGTGAGCTTATAGGTTTACGCGAAAAGACCAGTTGTATAGACAATATCAGATGAGTTAATATTATAAAGCATAAATTCCATGTATGTATTACATAAACCATCATGCAATCGAAACTTAATTAAATGAGTTTGTCATGTGCTGTATTCTCATACGTAATACCGTGTGTTGAATATATATGCATCCCGCCATTAGCCGATTAAGACTAACCCGAATGAGGGACATGACTCCCGATAGATCTATCCACAATATATTTGTGCTTACAAATAAATGCAACTAACGGTTCATGATTTGAGCGCTAATGGATCCACACATATAATACATATAAGAAATAAACAGTTTTGATGTCCATATGAAAATCGTGCATGTATTTCCACCCCAATAGGTAGTGAAAACAGGGGATATGAAGACTCACCGTATGTTGATGGCAATATGAGCATAAAAATGACGGTTTTGCGTTATTGATGATTGACGACATCGGACGTGTTTAACCGAGTCCTAAATGATATGAGGGACTTAATAACTCCCATATATATATATGATAATATGTATGTATAAATGTTTTTATGTTTTAAATCGCCCAACATTACAAGTTTATAAATAAAACCCACTTAAAACGTCAAGCTTATATATATATATATATATATATATATATATATATATATATATATATATATATATATATATATATATATATATGTATATATATATATATATATATATATATAAATAATTTTTCAGCTTTTTGAAGGTTTTTCGGCCTACTTTGAGGCTGCTTTTGACCAAGCTCCAAAATGATTTAGGCTTTGGTTTTCTTAGACATTAAACTACTGTATACAAATAATTTTAAAAGTCAAGAACGACCATTTTTCGAAGTGTTTAGGTTAGGGAAAAAGCTTGTTGAAAACCCTATGTTGGCCATTTTTGAGCTGTCAAACATCCGGGTTCCCAAATATTATCTGGGGGTTCTAAACTCCATAATAAATTATGAAAACCTCCAAATATTTAGTTAAGACATAGATCTAACTTTTGAGACAAGAATCAACTCATTTTGTTAAGTTATAAATTAGTTATGATTTTTCAAAGTTGATGCAACTATTCTGCCGAAATTATGTACTTCATAAACTTGAAAAACTAGTGATTCTTGTTGTTTATTCAAAGACTAATTGTATAAAAGTTATAAAACACATTTATATAACTTGTTTTCATAATATTTACATTTACATGATGTGTTTATATACTTATAAACACATTTGAAGAAAACAACTTAAAAACAAAAACTAGTGACTTATAAACTTGAGTTTTTATGAAATTTGTTGTTGTTGGTGATTATATATTTTGCAAGACTTATATAAACATTAATATAAGATGTAATAGGTTAGTATTTACTTACTTTGATGTTTTATAAGAATGCCAATGAGAATAAGTTGAAACTCTTGCAAAAGTTGCACCAAGAACACTTCAAAATATGAAGAACACTTAAAAATACTTCAAGAATACCAAAAATTGAAGGTTTTTGGCTTTGAGAGGGCCTTTGGCCGGTTTTCGAAGAGAGAAAAGAGGGGTTTTGGTGTCGTTAAAATGAATGGAAATGTTCTCTATTTATAGGAAAAATTGGATATTGAAAAGATGGTGAAATGATGAAGAATAGTGTAAAATCTTGGTGAGTTGAAAAAGGAGGATTTGATAGTGAATTGTTGAGTTAAAAAAAATACATTTTATGGTCCTTGTGTACTCCATAGGGCCGGCCTACATATGTGGTATTTTCATGTATTTTTTTTGTATAAAAGTATTTAGAAATGTATTCTTCTATTTCCCTTTTCTTGTAATTTCATAAATACTTTTGGATGCATTGTTTTAATGAATTGTTTTACTCTTGCATAATTAATGTTAAGTAAGTGTATTAGTGTATGATTAGTGTCAATAATCATTATTTAATTATGTACTTAGTTGCATTAATCCATCATATCGTAAATCGATCGGATTAACTGATTTGCCGATTTATAGCACCGATGAATTTGATTCTAATTGAGTTGGATTTCTTCATGAACCTTGTTAATCACTTTGATTAGTTTCTACTGATCACTGACTAGGTTATAATTGGCTATTAAATACTGATTAGGTCATAGTTGCTAACCTGGTTTAATGCCGGATGTTACACCCTTATTGCATGAGTTTTTCAAAATCTTTTGACACATTACTTTCATTTAAGCACAAATATATCTTAACTTACTTGAACTGAAATTACACTAAAATATTAATTATTATCAGGACTCTTAACATAATTCTAGAATTTCTTACTAACACTAACTAATTCTAGGTACAATTTTTCTATGTATCATCATTTTCCACGGCTTGATCGACAAACAAGAACCATTGGGGAAATTTAAAAGACTACATTGACACTAAGCATCCACATTCAATAAGACTCGGCAAATGAAAATAAATCACACACAATTACTGAAATAACAAAAGTTAAAATTCTAACACAAACAAGCAAATCTAAATATGATAAATGTGAAGAGCAAGGAACGATGGTACCTGATTACTAGTAATGAGGAAGAGGACCAAAGATATTATTTAAGAAGTTACCAGCCTGAAAATCCTCGTGATGTCAAACCTCCTTTCCAATATGCCCAGATCTGATATTCATGATATGTCGTAGCTCTCTGCCCAGGTGGTCAAATTTCAGTCTAATAAAAAATAAATTAATAAATAATTTTTTTTGTGGGGGCTCATTAGATCATATTAGATCATGAGAAACCTACCCTTCCCAACTTAGACCATTGTGACGTCCTCGTCATATAGACACACTTATAATGAGCAGACAATGAACACAATCACATTCTTAATAGGATTCTTTGCTTATTTAGGATAGATTAAACTAAAGTAAAAATTAACATTCATTAAACTAGCACACTTGCATAAATATATATAAACTTAAGTCTAGAAACAACTAATATTAGATTGGAAATCCTCCCCAACTTAGTTGGTGACACTAAAGCAATTAAACTAAAACAAAGAAATAATTAAAACTAATCCGCCTTTTCGTAGGGAATCACAATTGCACTTAGCACGTGCAACAAGACATTAAACCCCTCAGTATCCCGAGTGGACGAGTGTTGTCTCGTGAGAGTTTCCAGAAACACACCCACAAAGTTCTCTTGGTTGCCTCCCAGGAAGCGCTAAGTTTTACATCTTCAGCCAGACATACTGCTCCTATACTAGCCTAATTATGTTTGGGATCTTCTTAACCTGATTAGTTCAGAGACTAGCATATTATTGGTGGCCCATTTAACCTATGTCTAATGCAAACCATGGTATTTTGAAAATTGATAATAATTTTACGTTAGTTAAGTCTAGTGGGAGGACTGAGATCCTAAATAGGTGGTCGACAATGACATTCTCAGTCCAAGCTACTGCCTCTTTATATTTTACTTATAGTAGAGCTTTTTCTTGTCCTTTGGTCAGATTTGATGAAATAAACTAACGCATGGGGCGTAGCCTTCCTAGCTGCGTGCAGCCTACCTGCTGAAGACCGTAACGTAAGTAACTCACATTAAAAGCCCTAATAAGAAACACTCACCCGCGGCAAGGGGAATCAGAGAAAGGGCAGTTTAGTCAACAATCATGACCATGGAAACATTTTGTTCGCTTTATAGTAAGGAGTTAGAGCTCGGAAGTGAGAACAGAGGATTGAACAGTTTGTGCAGTATCCGGAAAAGAGTAATGACTGGTAGAGTTTCATTCTGACCTAAGAAGGCATACATTAAATTTACGGGTAAGGTTTTTAATTCTAGAACAGGTGGTTGTTCTATTGAAGGCCTTGCAGATTGATGCAAAATAGTTGGCAGCGTTCCAGTCTTATGGGTCCACGGTGGTTTTTTAGGTTTCAATGTGGATTCCATGACTGCCTCACGTTCATTGCATTCCTCAGAGTTCATTATGGCTGTGTCGTGTTCAGCAAGGAATAATTCGGTGGTAACCTTGGCATTGATTAGTGAACCATGCTGCTTAAGCTCATCCACCGCATCTATTATGTAACATTCAGAATCGATTGAAGCAGCAGTGGAAGCATTGAACACGTTTAATCGCACCTTGCGATTCCCAAAGGCAATATCTACAGCCCCTATTCTACAATTGATTTGAGCATTAATAGTGGCTAAGAACGGTCTACCTAAGATAATGGCCGGTTGATTGTCTCCAAAGGAACTCTCAGTATCTAAGACTAAGAAGTCGATCGGATAGTAAAAATCTTCTACTTTTACAATAACATCCGATAAGATACCCCTTGGATATTTTGTTGACCGATCCACCAGTTGTATAATAATGTATGTGGTTTGTAACTTGCCTAGATCATGATTGTCAAACAAATTTCCAAGCAAAATCTTTACACTGGCTCCAAGGTCGAGTAATGACTTTTTAATTTGCACATTGCCAATTGTCACTGGAATCAAAGGTAATCCAGGATCTTTCAACTTTGGTGGCAAGGAATTAGAGATCACTACACTCACTTGCTCAGTTAAATTAATATGCTTGGGAAGCGAGACCTTAAACTTTCTTTTCTGCGTGCAAAGATCTTTTAAAAATTTGGCATAAGAGGGTATTTGCTGAATAGTCTTGACCAATGGGATTTTGATCTTGACTTGATTGAATAAGTCCCACAAATCCTCGGATTGTGGACCTCTCTTGCCATACAGAGACGACTTTGGATTTTCTAGAGCAGCGGGGTGAGGAGGAGCTGTGGTATCCTGATCGTTAACCCCCTCCCCAACTTTGGGAGTTGGAATATCTGCGTTGATTGGTTCCTTGAAAGTAACTTTCTTAGAACCTTCCTTCTTTTTAGGAGTCTCTGTCTCTTCATACACGACCTCAGTGTCGGTATCAGCTTCGTCTTCTTGTTCCTTTGGCATCTCAATCTTATTATCCACCTTTCTACCACTTTTTAGGGTGGTCACCTTAGATACTTCATTAACCTCATACTTCTTTTCTTTTCCATGTGCATCCGAAGGGTTCGTAAGTGTGTTACTCAGAAGCTTTCCCTCCTCTCGTCTTGTGAGTGATTCGGCTATCTGACCCACTTGGCGACTCAACATCTCGTTAAAAGCCGATTGTTGCTTTATAAATTCCGTGAACTCCGAAAATTGTGAAGAACTCGTATTTGTCTCCATGTGAAAGTGAGGTTGATCACGTTGGTTTGGATTGTAATCTCACTCATCCTTGGCAGCAGAAGTTGAACCATATTGATATTCTCTTCGTGGTGGTGGTGGTTCATACATTGGTTTAGATTGATGATCGGTAGGCTGATCATTTGTCAATCGAAAATTAGGATGATTTCTCCATCCCGGATTATAGGTTTCCGAAAATGGATTATCCCTCTCCCAATGTGATCTGAAACCATACACTTCGTTCGCATGTTCATTAGTGGGTTGCACTTGATGACATGTTTCAAATTGATTAGATGGATCTTTGCATATTACGCAGTTAACTGATGCAACAGCGTTTTGGCTAAAACCCTTTATCAGTTGATCTATCTTCTTTCCGAGTTTTGAGATTTCACTTTTTACTTCAAGTTTTCAGGCATTGTCTATACCCATCACCTGAACTCTGTTAGTGCACCCTGTGTGACGATAGCAGTCTAGGTATAGATAGTCTTTTGTAATAGATCAGGCTTTTAAAATACAAGTTATATATGTTTGATCTTGATTATATATGTTTGATCTTGATTGTGTATGATGTTTACATTTGCATGATAAGTTCAAAGACAAGTTCTAGAATAAGTTCAAAGATAAGTTCTAGAAAAAGTTCAAAGACTAGGGTTCGAACTTAGTGAAGCTAAGTTTGAATGGTAGTGGACAAGTTCGTGGGCTTAGGCCTAAACGAACTTGTTTAAGTCAACTTCAAACTTAATCCTTATAATTAAGTGTTAATCCGTTTGATTAAAAGACTTTGGTAGAAATTAGTAATCATAGCTCGTATTAGTGCACATATGAACCTGTGTGATTTCAAAGAGTCTTTGGGAGAAATACACGTGTCGGGTCGTTCGTCGTATCGGCTATCATTGTGTTCGTCTCCGGTTTCCGTGTGTGATCGATTCGTGAAACCGCTAACGAGGATTCCGCACTCGTTGGAAGGTGTCGCGTCAAGATCAGATCCATGCTACAGGTGACCTTACAAGCTCCAATTTTATTTTCAGAACCGGCTTGAACATTGAGACCTTTACTAAGCTGATTCAGTAATTCCTAAGCCTCGTCATCTTCTTTAGCTAAGAATTTGCCACCAATAGCGGCGGTGATCATGTTCCGGCTTTCTTGACTCACACCATCAAAGAAAGTTTTGACGAGCATTCATTTTGGAACTTCATGGTGTGGACAAGCTCTTAGCAACTCATTCATCCGATCAAATGACTCATAGAATTGTTCACCAGGTTTTTGTTTAAAACCGGTGATCTCTTTTCGTTTCTCAGTGGTTTTATTTATGGGGTAATACTCAATGAGAAACGCGCGCTTCATTTGATCCCAAGTTGTGATGCTATTGGTGGGTAGCGACACAAACCAATTTTTGGCTTTTTCTTTTAGTGAAAAAGGGAATAGACAAAGTTTCAAACCGTCGGTGGTTATACCTTGAACATGATTAGTTTTACAAATAGCTGTAAATTCAGCTAAATGCTCGTAAGGTTCCTCACTAGGCATACCTCTAGAGATGGGAAGAATTTCGAATAATTGAGGACGAACTTCGGGTTCGTTCTCATTTTGTGGATATCGAATAGGAGAGTGATCGGGGACATCACCAGGGCGATAATGTGACTCGACAGTTCTTCTCATTTGGTCTCCCATGCTAAACTAAGTATTATTTAAATTACTTAAATTTAATTTTAATATTTATCTTAAATTTAATTTTTATTTTTTTAATATTATTATTATTATTATTATTTATTATCATCATTATTTTTAATTTTATATTTTATATTTATTTATTTTTAATTTAATATTATTTATTTTATTTTTATTTTTATCAGTTTTCTATTCTTTTATTATATTTTATATGGTAAAAGTAAGTGGCTACAATTACCTTTTTTAGGTTTTATAGTTTTAGTTGGTTTCTAATAATAAGAACTGAAAATTTAGAAATAACTAAAAACAAAGTACTAACCTAAACTAAGACACTTAATAAATAATTTATTTTGTGGTAAAAGTAGAGGACTACGATTACCTTTTTGTATTTTTATAATTTAATTTTTTTAAATAATAATAAAATAAAGACTAAAAAAAACCTAAGTATGGAACTTAAACTTAAATACTTAAAACTAAGGACAAAGACTAACTTCTAACCTTAATTACTGTTACACTCCTCGGCAACAGCGCCAAAAGTCTGACGCACCATCGTTGTGACCCGCAGATTTAGTCCTTAAATCCAGTATTTAGCTAGAGAAGTAAGGGTCGAATCCACATGGAGTGTCGTTGTAATTAGGGTTAGGTTATTATCCTTATAAGTTTATTGAAAGCACTTAAATTGTGAATTTGTGGATTTGAATGATTTGTTTAGATTAATGATTTGCTATCGCTTTGTAACTAAAATTAATGGCAAAATAACTAACGTAGTAAATAAACAATCAAGAGACGAATAACCATTCACGGGATCACTACGACATATGTATTACTCACTAAAATTTCATGCAAGAATCACATAGACATAATCAATTGCGCGACTAAATTACTGAAACATGTTTTAGCCAATAAATCTCGGCATAGCGTATGCAATATTAATGCTTGTCTTAATCACTAAGCTAATGGACTCGGCACAAATAATACTACCACGATAAACTATCTTGCTTTTACCAATCAAAACATACAATCATAATCATAGCCGAATGCTTATCATTTGAATACACATAATAGATCTCACTCAATACAAATACATCAAAGCATGAGAAATTAAAGTAGAGTATACTTAGCCGTAGATCCTCCGCAAACTGCTAATGGGATTAGGCGCTCATCGTATGCTCTTCAACAATGTATATCCGAGTCATTGCGCAGCTCGCGAATCACCGTATTTGTTCTCGTATCATAGATCCACTCCGGCAGGGCTTCGACACACTTTCACACACGTCGGGACTTCTCTCAATGGCTGTCATCGACCTCTATTTATAGAGGAGTCGATTTTAGGGTTTTCAGGGCTGAAAACGTGTTTTTTCATTGACCTAGCGTAGGCCAGGCGCAGGTCTGCGCCCCCCTTGCGCCCGGATGCGGCTAGGGTTTTGCTGGCATGCGCTGGAACTGATCTGGAACTTTTGGGGCGCAGACCTCGGGCGCAAGGGGGCGTAGCCCTGCTCGGTTCGCGCTGAATTTTCTCGTGGTGCTTTGAAATGACTTCCGGACCCTGAAACACAAATATGATGTAAAAGAATGGATTTTATGAAGTATCGGTGCTTAAAATGAACATTAAATGACTCTGAAACCATATAATTATAGACTTATCATTGAGCTTGTCATCAACCAAAGTATCTTCAATGGGAACTACAATATCTTTTTCGGCAAAACATTTCTATACATTGGATACATGGAAAGTACTCTGTATTCTCTTCAATTCTTCTGACAATTCAAGTTGGTATTCTACTATTCTGACCTTTTAATTATCTTATAAGGCCCAATATATCGAGGTCGTAATTTACCCTTCTTACCAAAATGCAGAACCACTTTCCAAGGTGATACTTTTAATAGTAGCATATTGCCAACTTGGGATTTTCTTCTTTTCTCGTCATAACGAATCTGTCTATCTTGTGAAGTTTTGAGTATTTCCCTTTTGAATTACCTTGTCGGCAGTTTGTTGGATGATTTCTGGACCATTTATTTTCTTTTTGCCAATTTCCATCCAACAGATGGGCGATCTACACTTTCTCATGTATAGGGCTTCAAATGGTGATGCCTTGATACTACTATGATAACTATTATTATAGCTAAATTCTATAAGAGGTAAATGGTCATCCCAATATCCTTTTAGGTCAAGTGCACATGTGCCTAACATATCTTCTAAAGTTTGGATTGTTCTTTCACTTTGACTGTCAATATGAGGGTGTTATGATGTACTCATTTTGATTTGTGTCCCTAGTTGTTTTTGGAAAGTCTTCCAAAACTTTGAAGTAAAACGAGGATCCCGCCTAATACAATTGATTTCGGTATGTTATGCCTTGTAACAATTTCATCTATTTAGCTAGTGTTTCCAGGGTTTGTTTTTCCCTTATCAGTAAGAAGGGTGTTGTCTTTGTTAATCGGTCCATGATGACCCATATAGCATTGAAGCCTTTCGATGTCTTTGGTAGTCTTGTAACGAAATCCATAGTGATATGTTCCCATTTCCATACATGAACATCTAGCGGTTGTAGTTGTCCATAGGGTGTCTGGTGTTCAATTTTGACCTTTAAACATGTAAGAGACTTTTGGACATAATTAACTAAAGACTTCTTCATTCTTGGCCACAAATACAAGGTCTTTAAGTCCTTGTACATTTTATAAATCCCAGAGTGGATAGAATACTTGGATTTGTGAGCTTCTTCTAGAATCACTTCTTTATGGTTACCAATCTCCAGGACCCATATGCATCATTGAAATATCTTGATCCCTTTATCGTCAATTTCCAGAAATTTAGCTAGCCCGAAAATTCTTTCTTTCTTTTGATTTTCTTCCTTTAAGGCTTCTTGTTATGCTTTTCCAATTTCCTTAAATAAGGTGTTTGTGGTAATTAAAGCTAACGCCTTAACTCGATGGATCTAAATGACTCTTTTCGACTCAATGCATCAGCTACCCACATTGACATAATAAGTTTATCCGTCGTCTTGGCCTCATATTCAACTCTTTTTGACTGAATAAATATTTGAGGCTTTTATGATTTGTCTAGAGTGTACACTTTGTACCATACAAATAGTGCCTCGAAATTTTCAAAGCGAATACAACTGAAGCTAATTCTAAATCATGGGTTGAGTATTTCTTTTCTTGTTCTTTTAATTGTCGTGAGGCGAAGGCAATTACTTTACCTCTTTGCATAAGCACACACCCTAACCCTTGTTTGGAAGCATCACTATATACTACAAAGTTTTCTACTCCTTGAGGCAGGCTTAAGATGGCACATTACACAACTTATCTTTTAAAGTTTGAAAAGTCTCTTCCTGCGCATCTCCCCAATTGAACTTACAAGCGTTTCTTGTCAATGTTGCGAGTGGAGTTACTATTTTAGAGAAGTCTTAATTACATCGTTAATAGTATCCAGCTAATCTAAGAAAGTTTCGTATTTCAGTTGTAGATCATGGGACCTCCCACTTTCGTAAACATTCGACCTTACTTGGATCTAATATCTACCTTTTTCGCTTATAATATGAACTAAAAATTGAACTTGTCATATCCAAGATTCACATTTTGAGAATTTGGCATAAAGTTTTTCATGCTTTAATAATTCCAATGTCATCCTCAAATGTCGTTCCTGCTCTTCTTGGCTTTTGGAATAAATGAGAATGTCATCAATGATGCAATAATGTATTTTTCCAAGTACTGTTTACACACCCGATTCATAAGATCCATGAACATAGTTGGAGCATTTGTTAAACCAAAAGGCATAACTTGAAATTCGTAATGCCCATATCGTGTCTGGAATGCAGTCTTGGGTATGTCTTTCTCCCGTACTTTTAGTTGATAATACCCTGATCGTAGATCTATTTTCAAGAATATGCTTGCTCATTGTAATTGATCAAATAAGTCATCAACTTGGGGTATGTAAAGGAAATCTATTCTTATTTGTGACCTTGTTGAGTTCCCTGTAGTCGATACACATCCTCATAGTTCCATCCTTCTTTTTAACAAAAAGTGTTGGTGCTCCCCAAAGTGATGAACTTGGACGAATGAATCATTTTTTTTAAATAATTCTTGTAGTTGATTCATAAGTTCCTGCATTTCAGACTGTGCAAGTCTGTAGGGTGTCGGGCCATTGATGCTGCTCCATGTACTAAGTTAATATGTAACTTCACTTGTCTACCTAGAGTCAATCGAGGTAATTCATCTGAAATATTTCTGGATATTCACAGACTACTGGTACATTTTCTATTTGTTTCTTTTCTTTCTTAGTATCTATTAAATATACTAAACAAGTATCACATCCTTTATGTATGAACTTTCTTGCCTTTATGCTAGAAATAAGGTTACACAGATTTTTTTTTATGATTACTATAAATAACTATTTCCTTGCCATTCTTATCTTTAATCTTCTCTATTTTCTTGTGACAAATTATATGAGCATGATTTTCTTATAACCAATCCATGCCTATGACAACATTGAACTCACTTAGACGTAGAGGTAAAAGTTTGATAGTAAATTTGTGCTCATCCATTTCTAAGGAACAATTTTCATAAATTTCATCTATATCTGTCATCCTTCCATTTGCAGTCTCTATGCCTATCTTTTGATTTAAATTCTTAGGTATAGAATTTAGATGCATGCAAAATTTTGTAGATACTATTGACTTATTCGCACCGGAGTCAATTAATATTTGGGCAGATTTTTCATTACTTAGGAAGATACTTGTCACCACATCTAGCATTCCTTTGGTTGCTTCAGCTGAAATTCGAAATAACATTCCTTTAGCTTTCCTAGCTTCTGGTTTATTCTTGTTAGTGGCTATTATAGCCTTAGATGGTTGTACAATTGTTATTTCAATATCAACATGCAACTCAGATCTATAAAATAAGACCACAATCAGATTCAACTATGACAAAATGATTATATTGAGAGATATAAACGATTACAGATAGACTTGCGGTTTCTCACTCTTCTCTCTGACTTTCTATACACGGAACTCAATGAGATATATCTGATCAGTACCTACAAAAGTATTATTGACCTCTATTTATATACACTTTACAAGTATGAGACAATTACAATAAGCACCCCTAACTTTTACATTTAAAATTGTTTTCAACTTTATATATATATATATATATATATATATATATATATATATATATATGTATGTATGTATGTATGTATGTATGTATGTATGTATGTATGTATGTATGTATGTATGTATGTATGTATGTAGGTTCCTAACAATCTCCCCCTTAGAGATGAAAGCAATTTTTTAAATTGAAGTTCAAAATTGTTCTTTAAAAATTCTTCGTCTTTGATCTTCTCTTTTTTTATGAATAGACTCCCCCCTTGAATCATGAATAGAATTTGATTCTCTCCCTTTATCAATCAAAGACAACATATCATCTTTCATCTTGATTTCTTCTGCAGTTGTCACAATTATCTTCAGCAGTTCTTGCAATTGTCTTCAAACTATTCAGCAGTTGTCTCCAAAATACAGCTTTTTTCCCTCTCATCATGATCATAGGAATTATGAAAATCATGCAAAATCTTCAAAGACATAGATGCAGTGAAATTACAATTATAGACATGAATACAGACTGAAATACAATAACATTTACAACTTAGAAATATTACAAATTTTCTCTCTCTCCCCCTCAAAAGAGAAATCCTTGCTATCAAATATGTTCTCTCCCCCTATTCTGAACAAATTTATCACTCCCCTTCAATGAATTCTCTTTCCTCACAGAAACAAATAAAGTCAAAGTTTTTTAACTTGACTTGAGAAAAGTGAACGTAACAGAGTCCAGGTCCACATAGGATTCCTGTTTGCACAATAGACATAATCTCTATGACCTACTTTCAGCGCTAGCGTGATGTTGACACTGGTAGGATTTTCAAATAATCATCGTGAATCCTTTATCATGAAAGGATCACTCTTATTTCTTCCGGCTTAGTCACTTTGCACTAGCAATTTATAGTCATGCAGACTATTAGACTTGATGGGTCCTAAAAGTGTATATAATCAGCATTAGACACAATCTGCATCAAATGAAGTCGGAGACGTGAGGAAATGTCTTCCTTGTATCAATAAAAATAATATCCAAATGATATCAATAGGAATGTGTTATATCTCCATGATTATCGAAACAGAAATCTTTTGAGAGATAACTGAGTGGTTGGTGGGGTTAAGTTCATGCGTCACTGGGTCCATGATGTTATTTTTGATATCAAGTTACCTATGGCTTGATAGATTATGTTCGTTACCCGGTCGACATAGTGTAGGCAGGATTATCTTTTCTTCAAATCCTTTCTCAACTCTTAATTCTCAGCATTTTTCTACTAAGCTCCCTCCGGGTCACTTTTATGAAATAAATTCAGTCAGCTTTATAGCGAAAGCATGATCTGATGCACCACCATCTCTTGTCAATATACCCATCTCATTTACATTTTACCTTTGCTCGACCCTGTCAGTATCCCGTGATAATTGACCCTTCTCAACCAATAGACCTAAAGAACCCTCACCCACACAACCTATAGATGGTTTGCTCCTTGGGTAGGTCTTCCGGTTCTGGTTAGACCATAGAAGTGATGTTTATGCCTATCACACAATTTGGTGCATAATCGGAGTTCGCAGAAATAATGTTTAACATTTCTGTTCATGGGATATCACAGAAAAAATGATTAGGATTTTCAACCCAGATGAATTAGAAGATGAAATTCAGAATGTTATTGGTGAATGATGAGTTAGGAGATATCAGAATGAAATGTAAAATCTGATATATGATATGAGATGAATCAAATTTTCATGAAAGAATTAGCTCATGGGATATATGATTACGGGAGAATTCAGATTGAATGAATTAGAAGAATTAAGAATGCATTTGAGAATAACGAAGAGAATCTCAGAAGCAATGAGATTATGAAAATCAAAGAGATTAGAACAATTAACCTTAATGATATACTCAGAGAAACATAATTTAACATCCTTCAAAAAACTTGTTCTCTTTAGCTCAAAAAAAACTTTTTATGTGTGCACTAAATATTCTCGTGAAAATTACACACTGTTTTGAAAAAAAAATATCATCATCAGAGTGCATCTGAAACTCCCCCTGGAAATAAGCACACAAAGTTAGTCAACTCATAGAAAATAAATCAGGAGCAAAAAATTGTAAAATGAAATTCCCTTTTTGTCAATACAGCTTCAGAGTTGAATTCAGGGCAAAAATTTTATAAAGATTCAGCTTTCAGAATTGGGTTATAATCTGAAGTGATTAGAAGCCTTTGTTGCGGAAGCTCGAGTTTCAGTCTAAAGTAACTGAAAACCATTTGAATTTAAAATCGGGTTCTGCACTAATGTGTACAGAAACCATTTTCGTTGAAGTCCGGGTTCTAGTCTGAAGTGACTAAAAACCAATTGAGTGAATGCCATGTTCTAATATGAATTGACTAAAAACCAATAACCTACAAAATTAAGATGTCTTTGGAATCCAAACAGATTTAGATCTAGGCTTGTTAGTGCTCTTGGGTACCCATTTCAAAACGGGTTTAGCTAACCATTTCATTAAAGGTTTAGGTACCCATTGCAGAACATATTTCTTATTTGCTTTCTCAAACTCAGGAAACAAATTTCTTGCAGTATGATAAAACTGAATATCTGATTTATGAAAGATCCTTGAACCTGAACAAACAGAATTATGCAAACTCTTCTTTCTAAAAACCTTTCCGGTGCTAGCATGTTTTCGATAATACTTGGAATTTTTCTATGAAGATTTCTTTTGAGAAGAATAACTAGTATTTGCAGAAACTTTTGAAAACTTTGATTTCGAGGATTCACCAGGGTAAATCTTGACAGGAAGTTTTTCAACTACTTTATCTTTGCCTTTGTTTATCTTTTAAAAGATATTTAAGTTTAAGATCTGAAGACAAATCAAAGTTAGGAGGTTTAGCAAGATTCTTTTCACTTTCTAAAGATAAATCAGAATGATCAACTTTATGTTCTAAACAAACATTAGAATCCTTAACCTCAGATTCATTTGAAGAAGGGGAAACATTAAGTTGTTTAGAAAATTGAAATTTTTGATCTTCTAATCCTTTGATAATGACAAAATATGAATTTTTGTCCACATTAAATGACTGGAAATCAGTTTTGAAAGATTGTTCTTTAATTAAGAACAACTTTCTTTCATCTTCTAACAATTTAGATTTCGCTTTGAAATCTTGTTCTAAGTAAGAACTCATTTCTTTCCTTTTCAAATAATTCTTTAGTTAAAGAGAACTCCTTTTCAAGAGCAAAATTTTTTGTGATTTACAGTTTCTATATCAATCAATTAACAAATTAATCATAAGGACAATAACAATGAATAACACTAACCGAATGATTCAATTGCTAGAATATCGATTACAAGATGATGAAAGAATGATCCAAAATGTCAGTAACCGCTTTTTCCGTACAAAAGATGAAATGTCAGAGAGATTTTCTTTGAAAGTCAAACCTACTATATTTATACATAATTTTCACAACTATGGAAGATTTACAAAACAAACCCTATACTTTGATTTCCATCAATTATAATACATTCTAACAATCTCCCCCTTTGATGGAAAATGCAAAGTCTTTAAATCAACAATCCAAGCTTTTGTTCAAATCTTCTTATGCTTTTACGATCCGAGAGCCTCCATTCAATCTTTGAGATGAATTCAACCACGAGTCTTCGATCATTCACAGATAAAGCTCCTTTCTTCGTCTTTCTCTTTTTATCAGCTGCAAGCTTTCCCTTTAAACCACTCAAAACTTTGTTCAGAGTACCATCTGAAAATTTTTTCAGTTCTACACTTCTCATAGCCCTCAGCTTCTTATTTCTATCTCTGTACATAACAGCTGGATGCTTTACCATGACAACTTGAAATTCTTTCAATTCTCCAGCAAACTTGATATCTCTTTGAGGAGCCGTCATGTTTATCTTCCTCATCCCTCGTTCAACACCTATCTGCAGATCTTGCACTGACATCAATACCAATTTGGTATGCATGAAGTGAAATAGTGTCTTAAGGGAAAATCTGCAGTGTTCATTTCTTTTATTTCTGCACAATTCATCAAATAGATCTTCAATGTCGACCAGGTGCATATTGAACATATCCGCTTCTGTGAATGTATAAGTGTTTTCATCAGCTCTAGTAACAGTGAATGTCGGATAGAAAATCTTAACGAATCTGTCTTTTTCTATTTTAACAAGATCCACTATCCTGAATTCACTCTTAACTTTCTCAACTTCTTGTGTCTTATTTCTCAAAAAACTGGCATAGTTGACCAGATGTGGCATGTTTGGCTCTAAAACTCTAAACAACTTGAGAAAAGAACACGGTGCTTGTTTCTTGCAAAATATTCGTTTTTCCAGAATATCTTCGATATACGGCATCTTGTTCCTTTTCCTGATAAATTCTGCTGATCGATTCTCTGGAAGCTCAAGTTTCTTTACTTTCTTCTTACTAATCTCATCTTTATTCAACAGTGTAAGCATGTCTTGAATTTCTCTTTGAACGACTTGTTGTGCTTCAACTCTGAGTCTATGTTGCTTTTGAGACTCATCTGCCAGCACAAATTCATTGAAGAATCTTTCCATTACCTCCACCTCATTCAATACAACTCTTTCTTGACTAACCACGTTTTCCACAGGAAATTCTTCTGCTTCTTCTTTAACTTGAATTATAACCTCGGGCTTTTCAACCGTTGGTGTCATTATCGTATCCTTCAAAATCTCCTGAACTAATCTTTCCTCCTCTTCAATCCTTTCTGCTCGGAAATCAACATCAGTTAATGTGATTACATCATCATCTTCAGAAACTTCAACATATTCCTCTCTCTCTCTTCTTCTACTCCTTGAATACTTAACTCTTGATGCTTAACTTGAACATCGTCATCAGAATCATTATATTCTTCAAAATTGTAAATATCAGACTGAATGTTCAAAGGAACTGGAACATCTTCATAAAGAATCAATCCCAGCTCACTTTGTTCACCAGCCGATTCTTTTGTGCTCCCTTCTTTTCTCTCTTTAACTTCTGCCTCTTTCTCTGGGTACGTAATCATCAAAACCCCAGGTGTAGGCTCATCAAGCTTTCTCCTCTTCTCCCCCTCATGAGGAGCATCATCGGAGTCCTCATCATGCTCATCATGTTTCCTTTTGGATGAGGAAGCTTGAGCCTTACAAGTTTCTTCAACTGCTGCAACTCTTTCTGATAAATTGCCCAACGCAGTTATCACCGTGCTTTCCAAACTTATCATGCGCTCTGTCATTTCATCAAATTGTTCAAACACAAACTCTTTCAGCTCTTCCTTTAATTCATCGATTGCTTGATTTGACTCAGATTGCTTCATCGATTCTTCTGCAACAGACTTTCCCTTTAAAAACTTGTGAATGTTCGACATCTGTGCCATCACCTCAGACAACTGAGCAGATACATGGGTATTCACCCCAGCAACAGCTGCATTTAATGCTTGATTCAATGTAGATTCAGTTACAAAAGGGGATAGAGTCACCACTGGGTCACGTAGACTTCCAGTTGTCACGACAGTCGAACTTGTGAAAAGCACGTCTGTGTGGCCAGTACTCAGAGTTGGCAATGTAGTCACTCTGACTGGACTTCCACCCTCTTCAAGCAACGGAGCAACAAATGCTTCCGTTGCTGAGGATGTTCCGGTGGGAACACGAAGTTCAACCACACTGACTTCAACAGATGAAGTTGACTCTAGTGTCCTAAGCTGTATAGGATCTATACTCAGTGATTGAATTGATGTCGTACACTCGGGCAGCTGTGTACTTATTTCAATATCCATTAAGTCCAAATGACTCTCGGGTAGACTATATGGTTCATCCCGGTGCTCAACTGAAACAATCTCCTGTTGAGAGGAGACTGAGTGGATGGTTGGGTGTGCAGTCGTCAGTGGGATACTGACTTCTTCAATGCTAACTCTCATAAGAGAGCTAACAGCAGATGTGGTTATACCCTGGCTTTCTAGGCGGAAGGCATCCCTGACACTCTCTTCTGCAATACTCAGTATATCTATCATCACACTTCCTCCCTCATGAGGATCACCACCATTAGCACCATCATCATCATCATCATTATCATCACCTTCACCTTCTTCTTCTTGAATATCCGACAAAGTTCTTTCGGAATCATATTTCTGAACCTCTTCCTCACCACCCCTTACAACATCATTTCCCTCACTCACTGGTTGGTCACCCTGAACGTCAGCCCCATGCTGAGGTTCCTCTCGTCCTAAGGCTCCTTGGGTAAGAGATCCCGGTTCCTGGGTCTCTATTGGAGCATGATTTATCCTATATAATCTCACATGCTCACTCTCTTGATCTGCATATTTTAACAACGACTCCGGGATCGGCATGATATTTGCATTTGGAGAATTCGGCACTTCGTGTAAACTCATCATCACATAATCAGGACATCGCTGTGAATTTGTTCACTTCGGAATATTCTCATTCGCTCGTAGAATTCCTCGGATTAGAATTTGTATGAATCTCTGGAGCGGAACAAACTTTCTTGCTCTATTTGTTGTTTTGGCAAGAACAATCTCCTTTAAGTCTTCCCAGATGCACTGAGCATAATCATAATGCTTGTTAAAAGCGATTCCATGAAAGATCCGTAGACAATGAATGCTACATCTGTCGATGCCTGTGTGCTTAGAAGTCATACACCTATGATGATCCCAAATAGTGTGTACCATTCCCCATTCAATCCATTTCTATGAAACTTGGAGCTCTTTGGTAGTGGCTTTGAGTAGCTCAGACATATTAAATCATGAACAAGTTCCTCATCCGACACAAAATCTTCAAAATCAGCCAACTCGGGAAAGTTAACTGTGTCTATACATCTTGGAAGAAATAGGTTGTGACGAAGTCTGGCAAGAGTGATTTTGGTTTGGAATTGGTCTATGGTTACTTTGAAGTGGTGATTTCCATCAGCAGGAACAAATTTGACTGTGTGCCAAAATTGTTGTAAGTAGACCTGTGGGATAGATGGTTTATATTGAAGAAGATAACCTAACGGATGGCCTTTGTGTCACACCCTGCTACTCCGGTTGGCAGCGAGGCGTGACGAGTGCGGAAGCATAACCATAATCATAACGAACGACCACTATATGGACGTTTTTAAAATACATCGATAAAGCTTTAAAGCATAGCAATGTTTTACATAGTCTAATATGAGTAACGGAGTTCGCAAAAATACAGAGATTTAATTACATAATTAAAATATCCAAAATAATGCAGCTAAATCTCCGTTAATTTGAATATGCATGCGACTCCATGGATGCGGAAGCTTGAAAGAAAATACGTCCGAAGGCATACTTGCCTTAATTTCCTGAAAATACACGCTAAAATACGTCAACAAAAATTGTTGGTGAGCTCATAGGTTTACACGTAAATCTGACTCGTATGGACAACAATAATAGAGATTGAATTTATAAAATCAAAAATTCCTTGTTATGCATTACATATAAACCATCATGCAACCGAAGCTTAATTTAAAATGAGTTTGCCCTGTGCAGTATTTCCATACGTAATACCATTTGTTGAATATATATGCACCCGCTGTTAGCCAATCCAACTAACCCGAGTGGGGGACATGACTCCCAATAGATCTATCCACAATATATTCGCGCTTACAAATAAATGCAATTAACGGTTCATGATATCAGGGCTAATGAAACCACATGTGTAATACATAATAGAAATGAAGATATTTCCGTGTCCATATAAAAACGAAGCATGTATTTCATCCCCAAAACATAACTGTGTGAAAATAGGGGCTATGAGAACTCACCGAGCGTGTGATGGTAAAAACTAGTGTAAAGTGCTTTTTAGCGTAAAGTGACGGATGATGCACCGAGCGAGATTAAACGGGTCCTAAATGATAATAAGGACTTAATATCTCTAATATATGATGATATATATATTTATAGATTTTTATGTCTTAAATCACCCAACATTACAAGTTTATAAATAAAATTTGCTTAAAACGTCAAGTTTATATATATATAATTTTCCAGCTTTTTCGGAGGTTTTTCGGCCTACTTTGAGGTTGTTTTTGACCAAGCTCCAAAATGTTTTAGACTTTGGTTTTCTAGGACATTAAACTACTATATCAAAGGATTTTTAGAATCAAGAACGGCCATTTTTCGAGATGTTTAGGTTGGTGAAAAAGCTCGTTAAAAACCCTATGTTGGCCATTTTTGAGCTGTCAAACTTTCGGTTTCCCAAATAATTTCTGGAGGTCTTAAACTCCAAAATAAATTATGAAAAATTACAGATATATAGTTAAGACATAGATCTAACTTTTGAGACAAGAATCAACTCATTTCGTTGAGTTATGAATTAGTTATGATTTTTCAAAGTCGATATAAATTTTCTACCGAAAATCCGTAGTTTATAAACTTGAAACAACTTATGATTCTTGTTGTTTATTCAAAGACCACTTGTATAAAAGTTGTAAAAGTTATATAACACATATATAACACATGTTTTCATAATATTAACATGTTTATAATTTGTTCATATATTCATGTGCACATTTAAAGAAACAACATAAAAATAAAAACTAGAAACTTATAAACTTGAGTCTTTATGAAACTTGTTGTTGTGGGTGATTATATATATTATGCAAGACTTATATAAACATAAATGTATGATGAAATAAGTTATTATTTACTTACATTGAAGTATTTAGAATATGATTTTGAGTAGAAGTTGAAATCCTTGCAAGATATGCACCAAAACACTTGATTTTCTTGAAGAACACTTGAAGAACACTTGAATGCACAAGTTTGTGATGTGTGAGTGTATAAATCCAGTTTTGAGAGAAAAAAAGGAGAGGTTTTTGTTGTTTGAAGTGTGGAAAAGAAGTGAGAAATGAGGTCTTATTTATAGGCAAAGTGTTTGGTCTTTCAAATGATGAAAGGCATGGATGAAAAGGTAGAGTGCACTTTTAAACAAAATGATTGTGTTTAAAGTAATATTAAAAAAATCAAAGTCAACTTCTAATACACACATGGCCTATAGGCCAGCCATACATGTATTATACATGTATTTATATTTTTTTTTGTATAAATGTATTTAGAAATGTATTCTTGTATTTCCCTTTTCTTGTAATTTCATAAATACTTATGGATGCATTGTTTTAATGAATTGTTTTAGTCTTGCATAATTAATGTTAAGTAATTATATTAGTGTTACTAATCATAATTTAATTATGTACTTAGTTGAATTAATCCCTCATATCATAAATCGATCGGTTAATTAATTTCCCGATTCATCGCACCGATGAATTTGATTCTAATTTAGTTGAATTTCTTCATGAACCTTGTTAATCACTTTGGTTAATTTCTAATGACCACTGATTAGGTCATAATTGGCCATTAAATACTAATTCAGTCGTTGTTGCTAACCTGGTTCAATGCCGGATGTTACACTTTGAGAATGTCAACTATTATAGGATGACTGACTTTAATAACCTTGGTATCCAAACGATGGTTATTGTCTCTGAAGGGTAGGCAATGTTTGGGTTTGATTAATTGATTATCCGGGATGATAGTTGAAGGTGAGGGACGGGCAACAGAGGTTGAACGAACAGGTGTGGATACGAGTGTATGATTGGATGATGAATGAGAATCAGATGAATTGGATTCTGAGACTGTATTGGAGATGCCATTTGAACACTTGTAAACAAATAAAAATCATGTTAGTCAGAACAAGTAAACAAATGAAAATCCTTTAAATGTAGAAAAATTGTAACATTTCATCAGAAATTATAAAAACTTGTGATTTTCTGTTTAAGGCATCGGGATTCCAGACAATAATAAACTATTATTGACAGGATTCCAGAGTCAATCGTTCAGAGACCAATGTTAGAAAAGCACAAATTTATAACAATTTCTTGAAAAAATGTGACATTTTTTCTTAAACATTAAGGTTGCGTTTAGTTAACGAAAACTAATCATTTTTCAATTTCAGTTTTCAAGTTATAGTTTTTAGAAAAAAACAAGGGTTTCTATGAAAAGTGAAAACTTGTTTAGATGATAAAGTTTTAGTTTTAAGAAAAATAAGATGAGTGATTATAAAATAAGAAAAATAGGATAGGTGATAGAAAAGTAAGAGAGAGAAAGAGTAATTCTCGAATATGACCATATTCAACTCGAATTACAGATGTATGAAACTCGAATAGATCATGAGTGTTCTCGATTAAGTCTTTAATGTTCTCGAATGATCAATTACTAAGACTCGAATGAAGAAAGAACTTCCTCGAATACAACATACGGCCAACTCGAATAAACCATACATCTCTCGGGCAATATGTTAATCGAGACTGTTGTTCTAAAAATGTTTAGTCAAACATACAGTCAACTCGCAAGATACACAGAGTTCCTCGAATGGTACTTCAGTCAACTCGAATGTCTCTTAGTTTTTCTCGATGTGCACTAGACTCAACTCGAATGAATCACAGAAGTTTCTCGAGTATTATGTTAGTCAACTCGATTGATTCTTGAACTTTCTCGAATGTCTTTTGAGTCAACTCGATTAACTCTTGGGGTTTCTCGAACATACCCTTTAATCGAGAAGTTCCTTGTGTTTTTATTACAAGTCCAATATACACTGAATTTTCGAAATTGAGTTTAAAGTAGTTTTTCAGTGATTTAAAACTTGTATCCCCTTCGAAAATACATTTTAACGACATTCGTTTTACTGAACTTCGATTAAAAACAATATTTAAGTTGTTAAAAATTCAAATTTCAGAAAAAACTTGAACTCGAAGCTTTTTGACATTAAAATCCAATTTTTTGTTTGTGTGGATTGTTTTGAACCATGAAATTTCATATTCATGTTCACATTCATACATCAAATCATTCCACACATTTAATTTCAGTTTGATGAACAAAACTCAAGAACCCATTAACACAAATAAGAACACTTCGAACAAAAATATAAAATGATGAACACAACAGTTACTTATTGAAGTAAAAACAAATGAAAGAAACACCCAGAAGAAAAAAAAAATACTCACAATATACTGAAATATTTTCTTGATTCTTTCGAAGATATGTGGGTTTGCGATTTCTTTATGTTGAAGAAACTTGTTGGAGAAGAAGATGGAAAGTCGGTTTCTGAAAAAATGTTTTTGAAATTTGAAATTCAAATTTATAGAACCCTTTGACCCGACCCTTGGTTTGAAAAAAAATTTTAACCGGTCCAAGTCTCTTCATTATTAGATCCATTTAATTTCCATAATCCACTATCTTAAAAAAAAATTAGCAAAATAAAACAACAACAAAAAAAAATTTCTGAAAAAGAAAGAAAAAAAAAATCAAACAAAATATAAACACACAAAAAAAAAAAAAAAAAAAAAAAAAAAAACAAAAACAACAATTCGAGAAAATAAAGAAAAAAAAATAAACAAAAAAAAAAATTCTCCCCCTTTAATTTCTGAATGCTGCTTGTAACACCCTACTTTTACGACTAATGCCACATAGGACTTACAGTCCACGTCATCAAATCATAGGCAATGTCATCAAGGGTTAAACAGCTAATTACTACTAAATATCAACATTGGACATAAAGCAACATAGGACGGGAACCAACCCCCGTCAGTACGTCCGGCAACCACAACATAAGTAAAGGTTACAGTCATCCAGAAGTCACTGGCTAATAAGCCAAACCACAAAACATCAAGACTACTTACGAAAGTAGTCACTAACTACTGTCCACGTGGCGGGTCTCGGCTACTGCCCGCTGTGTCCCTAGCCTCAGTCCTCGTACCTAAGATCCACAGTTAAAACAACAGTCAGCGGAAAGCTGGTAAGTTACTATAAACAACGTTAAAACAGTTTATAAAATAGTTAGCACAATATAACGACTAGTAATCAACATGCGGCCGGTCTCAACTGCCTGACGCCTCATCGGGAGCGACCCGGCATAGCCTGCATAGCCCACTCCACAAAGTAGTGGGTTGTAAGGTCCACTGAGTTGGGAATGACCCAACAGGCCTCTCTACTCTGCGTATAGCAACAATACGCGCGATCCACGTGCTCTGCTCTGTGCTAACGAATGTCAACGTATAAAAGGATCCACATCAGACCTGGATAATAAACAGCAAAATAAGTAACTCACCTGAAGCACGACTACAGTCCCGCTATCAACGACAGTCTCTACAAGTCCCAGGCTTAGCTAGAAATCCTGGCAACAATAAACACAACTACACTGTAACGACTAGCTACGGAACTCATAACGACTATACTACTAGACTCCCTAGCTCAACATGAATCAACAAGCCAAGACACATGAGCGCGGCCAGGAGCGCGGCCGGGATCGTGGTCGCGAGCTCCTCGTCGCGGCCAGCCATCGCGGACGCGATGACCCCGCGCTGTCCCTCTTGTCGCGGCCGGGCTCATCCGAGCACGCCCGTGCTCGTCCGATCCGCGACTAACGTCTCGGTCGCGTTCCACTACCAGCGACCACCCTTAACCGCCTCACCCTGATCGCGGGCGCGACCAGAGGAGCTCGGCCGCGATGCGGCGACGAACAGAGCAGGTTATGCTCTCTTTTCTACAGCTACGGGAATCACTTTTTGATTCCGATTTCACCCATCCCAGGGGTTATAATCCAACCCCAATTTGATTTAACTACGTAATATGATAATTTAACTACTTTGGAACAAATCACTAACCTTAATTCGATTGGTCTTTTGAATTTGGGGCTCCCGACTTGAAGAAGAAGGTGATGGAAGTGAACTCCCTTGGTTATGGCTTCCCTCCAGCTTTCCCTTATTAAATTCCCTCTGAAACACACATACTCACTATAGGTGATTATGATGACATGAGGGGAAAGGGAGTAGCCAAAGCGTATATATACATTTTGGGTCCGACACCCAATTAAAACGGGTACGGTACTCATTAATCACTAAGTAAACACCCGTTAACCCAATTAATCTCAAATTAACGACTTGGGTTTAGAATGTCAATTAACTCATTAAACCAACCCCAAATCCCCAATTACTACTAGACCGGTTATTATCTCAACCGATTAAAATTACATGTAATAGCAATCTACTTTACCAACTCACGTGCAATTAATCAATTAAAATTCACCAACTCATCGAGGCAACTCTTAAAGCCAATAAATAAATTACACGTACCTGCTGCTAGATTCCGGATGTTACAAATCCTCCCCTCTAGAACCGATCCCGTCCTCGGGATCTCAAATCAGGTGAATAGATGCGGATACTGCTGTCGCATGTCCGCCTCGGGTTCCCAGGTAGCGCTGGAACCCTTATGATACCGCCACTGTACTAACACTAGCGGGATTTCCTTCTTCCGCAACTTTTTCACCTTGCGGTCTAGAATCGACTCGGGATGCTCAACGTACCTCAGCTGCTCGTCCACCTCAATCTCGGATATGGGAACTGTTTCCTCATGTGGGGCCAAGCACCGCCGCAGGTAGCTAACATGGAAGGTAGGGTGTACCCCACGCAACTCTAAAGGCAACTCTAATCGATAGGCCTGCGTGCCCACTCGCTCGACTATACAGAACGGCCCAATAAACCTCGGACTGAGCTTACCTCGCTTCCAGAATCGAATTACAGCCTTCCACGGGGATACCTTCAATAGTACCCACTCACCCACATCAAACTCTAACTCTTTGGTCCTCTTATCAGCATAGCACTTCTGACGACTCTACGCTATCTGTAATCTTTCTCTGACCACTGCTATCTTCTCACTAGTCTGCTGGATGATCTCAGGACCTGTAATCTCTTTCTCTCCCACTTCTGTCCAACACACAGGAGTACGACATTTACGACCGTATAACGCTTCGAACGGAGGCATTTTTATACTGGAGTGGTAGCTGTTATTATAAGCAAATTCAACTAATGGCAAATGTGAATCCCAACTACCACTGAAATCCACTACACAAGCTCGTAACATATCCTCCATCGTCTGGATCGTACGCTCAGACTGGCCGTCCGACTGGGGATGATAAGCATTACTCATCTGGACTCGAGTACCTAACGCCCGCTGTAGACTCTGCCAGAAGGTAGATGTAAATCTAGCATCTCTGTCGGAAACTATCGAGGCTGGAACTCCATGTCGAGAGACAATCTCATACAAATAAACTCGAGCGAGCTGCTCCAACGTATAAGTCTCCCGGATCGGCAGAAAATGTGTTGTCTTCGTAAGTCGATCTACTATCACCCATATAGCATCATACCCACGCGGAGTCCGCGGTAACTTCGTAACGAAGTCCATCGTGATATGCTCCCAACTCCACTGAGGGATCTCTAATGGCTGTAAACGGCCATGGGGCGTCTGGTGCTCGGCCTTCACCTGCAGGCAAGTCAGACAACGCTCGACGAACTCAGCTATATCCCGTTTCATGCCGGGCCACCAATATAACACACGGAGATCCTGATACATCTTCGTACTACCAGGATGAATAGCAAGGCGAGACTTATGGGAATCCTCCAAGATCAACTGTCGCGCATCACCGGCCCTAGGAACCCAAACTCGGCCCTGTCTCACATATAATCCTCGAGAGTCAGTCTCAAATTCTTGTAACTGACCCAAAATGTGTTCCGTCCGGTGGTTCTCTGCACGCATCCCGATGGCCTGTGCTTCTCGAAGCCTCTCTATCAGGGTAGACGTCACCTCGACTCTATAATTACGGGCTCGACTCGAAGATCCGCGCTTCTTTCGACTGAGCGCGTCTGCCACCACATTCGCCTTACCCGGGTGGTACTGAATGTCGCAATCATAATCCTTGATCAACTCTAGTCCCCGTCTCTGACGCATATTCAGATCGCGCTGGCTGAACAAATACTGGAGACTCTTATGATCAGTAAACAAGGTAAACGGTACTCCATACAGGTAATGACGCCAAATCTTCAGCGCAAACACAATGGCTGTCAACTCTAAATCATGGGTCGAATAATTCCTCTCATAGTCCTTCAACTGACGAGAAGCATACGCAATCACTCGGCCCCTCTGCATCAATACGCATCCTAACCCTGTCCCCGAAGCATCAGTATACACAACAAAATCACTGGTGCCTTCAGGCAGGGCTAACACTGGAGCCTGACATAACCAACGTTTCAGCTCCTCAAACACAAATTCCTGATCTTCAGTCCACTCAAACGGGACTGACTGCCGAGTCAAACGGGTCAATGGCACAGCAATCAAAGCGAAGTCCTGGATAAATCGACGATAATATCCGGCTAATCCCAGGAAACTGCGAATCTCTGCTACACTCTGCGGCCTCTCCCAGCTCATAACGGCCTCTATCTTAGCTGGGTCTACAGAAACGCCCTCGCCGCTAACAACATGGCCTAGGAACTGGACTTCTCGAAGCCAGAACTCACATTTTGAGAACTTCACATATAACTTCTCTCGTCGTAACACGCTCAGAATCTCTCGCAGATGCGCCGCATGCTCCTCTACTGATCGGGAATATATCAGGATGTCATCTATGAACACTATGACAAACAGATCAAGATACGGACGGCAGACCCTATTCATCAGGTCCATGAAGGCTGCTGGGGCATTGGTTAGCCCGAATGGCATAACCAGGAACTCATAATGGCCATATCGGGTCCTGAATGTTGTCTTCGCTGTATCCTGCTCATAAACCTTCAGCTGATGATACCCCGAACGCAAGTCGATCTTCGAAAACACACTAGCCCCCTGCAACTGGTCGAACAAATTATCTATCCGCGGAAGAGGATAACGGTTCTTCACCGTTACCTTATTAAGCTCGCGATAGTCTATACACATCCTCATCGACCCATCTTTCTTCTTCACAAATAGGACCGGAGCACCCCACGGAGAAGTACTCGGTCGAATAAAGCCACGGTCCAACAACTCCTGCAACTGACTCATCAGCTCCCTCATCTCGGTAGGAGCTAAACGATAGGGTGCGCGTGCAATCGGAGTAGCACCTGGCACCAACTCGATACGAAACTCTACCTGTCTGTCCAGCGGCAAACCAGGTAGCTCCTCGGGGAACACATCAGGGAACTCAGAAACAACATCAACGGTCTCTATACTCTGCTTCTCCTTCTTTGCATCAACTACATATGCTAGGAAGGAGGAACAGCCCTTGGCTAAACAACGACTAGCCTGAAGCGCAGAAATGAGGCCAACACTGCCCCTACTGCGCTCTCCGTAAACCGTGATAACACGATCCTCAGAAACCGGTAGCCGAATGATCTTCTTGGAACAAGCAATGTCTGCACGCTGAGAAGCTAACCAATCCGTACCTACGATGGCATCAAAACTACCGATCTCTATAGGAAACAAATCGATCCTAAAGGGATAACCGTCTATCTCTAAGGTACACTGGCATAAATATTTCTAACTACAGAAGCACTGCCATCAGCAAGCTCTATAACTAATGGCTCTGACAACTAAACAGGCGAAGTAGTAAAATATGCAGTAAAGGCAAGCGAAACAAAAGAACGGTTTGCCCCAGAATCAAACAACACTCGGGCACTATGACCATTTAAAATGAACGTACCCGAAACCACGTCGGCTGTATCTCGAGCCTCCTCCGCTGTCAACTGAAAAACTCGACCTGTAGCTGGCGGAACGGTATCTCTACGTGCTGAAGAGCCAACAGAACTCTGACCCTGGGTTAGCGGTCTCGAATCCCCCTGCCGCGGAGCTGTGCAATCTCTAGACTGATGACAAGTCGCCCGCAATTAAATCAGAGCGGGTCTCTCGAAGTACACCCTGACTGAGTGTGGCCAGGCTGGCCGCAACGGAAGCAACGCACATGGCGGGGATCACACTCCCCGGTGTGCCTCTGGCGACATCTCCTACAGAACCGCTCTCTATTAACTGATCCTGAACTCGACGCTCCTCCCCTCTGCTCGGATCCCCCGAAACGACTGCCCCTATCATCGGGCCTGCGGTCTGATCTCTGTGAAGACCTATCTCTCTGCCTATCCCCTCTCTCTGACTCGGTGCGCCGACGGTCATCACCTCTAGACTGAAACTGGCCGGAACGACTATCTCTGTCCTTGTCTCTGCCCCGGTCGAAACCTCCAACATGTCCGGCTGACTGAGTAACTCGCGGCTGCTCTACCACTGGATCTCTACGAGATAACTCGCTCTCTCGTCTACGGGCTAACTCGACTGCCCTGGCATATGTCGGGATGTAACTGGTGTCGATGAACTCCCGGATCTCCTTACGCAACCCCATCATGAACCTATTAATCTTCCGGGACTCTGTACTAATCTGAATAGGCGCAAACAAACTCAAATCAATGAAAATCTTCTCGTACTCATCAACCGATCGCTGTCCCTGAAATAGTGTCAGAAAGTCAATCTCCAGCTGAGCTCTGCGGTCCTCGGGACAATACTGCTCCTCAAAGCGAGCTCTGAACTGACTCCACGTCATCTCGTATGTTGGTCCGTCCCCCATCATATCTCTGACCGTACGCCACCACTGCTGAGCGCTAGTCCGTAACTGGGCACTAGCAAAAGTCGTCATCTGATCGGGGTGGCACCCTGTAATACGGAAAGCCATCTCCATATCCTGTAACCAGTACATGGCCTTTACGGCCCCGGGCTCGCCGTGATACTCTGGCGGGTGTGCAGCAAGGAACTCCTTATACTTACATCCCTTGCCTGCCCCTCGTGATGAACCAGCTCCTGAATCTCTGCCCCCGCCTGTACTCTGGGTCTGGGACTGGATAACCTCAGCACAGCCTTTCTCGTAGGCCTCCTGTAGTCGTCGGGCAAACTCCTCATCTGATACTCGTCCCCCGGTGGGACCCTCGGGTCTTTGTTCGTCTGCCATAAAATCTCTGCATAATACAAACAGCATTACTATAACGACAATAATACAAGTCTACAATTCCTTAGACCTACTCATCAGAGATCAAGCCCAAGGATCTAGACACTGGTTTAAGCCTAAGCATCACTAATGATACTTAAACCTTAAACTAATGCTCTGATACCAAGCTGTAACACCCTACTTTTACGACTAATGCCACATAGGACTTACAGTCCACGTCATCAAATCATAGGCAATGTCATCAAGGGTTAAACAACTAATTACTACTAAATATCAACATTGGACATAAAGCAACATAGGACGGGAACCAACCCCCGTCAGTACGTCCGGCAACCGCAACATAAGTAAAGGTTACAGTCATCCAGAAGTCACTGGCTAATAAGCCAAACCACAAAACATCAAGACTACTTACGAAAGTAGTCACTAACTGCTGTCCATGTGACGGGTCTGGGCTACTGCCCGCTGTGTCCCTAGCCTCAGTCCTCATACCTGAGATCCACAGTTAAAACAACAGTCAGCGGAAAGCTGGTGAGTTACTATAAACAACGTTAAAACAGTTTATAAAATAGTTAGCACAATATAACGACTAGTAATCAACATGCAGCCGGTCTCAACTGCATGACGCCTCATCGGGAGCGACCCGGCATAGCCTGCATAGCCCACTCCACAAAGTAGTGGGTTGTCAGGTCCACTGAGTTGGGAATGACCCAACAGGCCTCTCTACTCTGCGTATAGCAACAATACGCGCGATCCACGTGCTCTGCTCTGTGCTAACGAATGTCAACGTATAAAAGGATCCACATCGGACCCGGATAATAAACAGCAAACTAAGTAACTCACCTGAAGCACGACTACAGTCCCGCTATCAACGACAGTCTCTACAAGTCCCAGGCTTAGCTACGAAATCCTGGCAACAATAAACACAACTACACTGTAACGACTAGCTACGGAACTCATAACGACTATACTCTGGTCGCGGGCTCCTCGTCGCGGCCAGCCATCGCGGACGCGATGACCCCGCGCTGTCCCTCTTGTCGCGGCCGGGCTCATCCGAGCATGCCCGTGCTCGTCCGATCCGCGACTAACGTCTCGGTCGCGTTCCACTACCAGCGACCACCCTTAACCGCCTCACCCTGATCGCGGGCGCGACCAGAGGAGCTCGGCCGCGATGCGGCGACGAACAGAGCAGGTTATGCTCTGTTTTCTACTGCTACGGGAATCACTTTTTGATTCCGATTTCACCCATCCCAGGGGTTATAATCCAACCCCAATTTGATTTAACTACGTAATATGATAATTTAACTACTTTGGAACAAATCACTAACCTTATTTCGATTGGTCTCTTGAATTTGGGGCTCCCGACATGAAGAAGAAGGTGATGAAATGAACTCCCTTGGCTATGGCTTCCCTCCAGCTCTCCCTTATTAAATTCCCTCTGAAACACACATACTCACTATAGGTGATTATGATGAAATGAGGGGAAAGGGAGTAGCCAAAGCGTATATATACGTTTTGGGTCCGACACCCAATTAAAACGGGTACGGTACTCATTAACCACTAAGTAAACACCCGTTAACCCAACTAATCTCAAATTAACGACTTGGGTTTAGAATGTCAATTAACTCATTAAAACAACCCCAAATCCCCAATTACTACTAGACCGGTTATTATCTCAACCGATTAAAATTACATGTAATAGCAATCTACTTTACCAACTCACGTGCAATTAATCAATTAAAATTCACCAACTCATCGAGGCAACTCTTATAGCCAATAAATAAATTACACGTACCTGCTGCTAGATTCCGGATGTTACACTGCTCCCCCTCAAATGTATATCATTTTTCTCAGCTCAGCTCCCCCTACAAAATAACATATAAATTTTATCAGATTTACTCACAATCAGATAACTTTATTTTCTGCTCCCCCTGCACATGACAATCCAGATCTTTGTTAAATTCCAAAGAATATTAAATTTTTATGATTCAAGAATTTAACATCAGATTAAAATCAATAAAAAATGTAAATTATAAATTATAAATTGAAACTACTGAATTATTAAATCTTAACGATTCAACAAACCTAATTTGTATAACAAAAAATTAAACCGTTTTTCATCTAACGCTTTGGTAAACAAATCAGCAAGTTGATATTCAGTAGGCACAAAATATAATTCTATATTTCCATTTTCTACATGATCCTTTATAAAATGGTACCGAATGTCAATGTGTTTTGTTTTTGAATGTTGCACCAGATTTGATGCAATAGCTATTGCGCTCTGAGAATAATAGTAGATTGGTATTTTCTTTGGTGTAAACCCGTAATCGCGCAGTTGGCTCTTCATCCACAACACCTGAGAACAGCAAGAAGATACAGCAACGTACTCTGCTTTAGCTGTAGACAATGAGACGGAACGGGTTTGTCACCTAAGAACTGTACTGCTCTAGACGTACTTTTTCTGTCCATCTTATCACCTGCGTGATCAGCGTCAGAAAAAGCAGTTAGATTAAACGAAGATTCTCTAGGATACCACAAACCAAGATTTGGAGTTCCTTTGAGATATCTTAAAATTCTTTTCGCAGCTGTTAAATGTGATTCTTTAGGATTCGCCTGATATCTTGCACAGACACATGTAGCAAACATAATATCTGGTCTACTAGCTGTTAAGTACATTAATGACCCAATTATACCTCGATAGTGAGTTACATCTACAGGTTTCCCCGAAATGTCCTCATCGAGTTTTGACTTTGAATCCGGAGCCATGGGAGTTTTCATAGGAGTACTGTTGACCATGTTAAATTTCTTTAACATGTCTTGTATATATTTTGACTGATTGATAAAAATACCATCAGCTAATTGTTTTACTTGTAATCCTAAGAAAAAATTTATTTCTCCCATCATGCTCATTTCGAATTTTTGGGACATTAAAAATGCGAATTTCTTACAAAATTCCGGATTTGTAGACCCAAATATTATGTCATCTACATATATTTGTATAACTATGATATCCGGCCCCTGACGTTTTATAAACAGGGTTGTGTCAATTGTACCTTTGTTGAATCCACATTTCAACAGATATGTTGAAAGTGCATCATACCAAGCACGCGGTGCTTGTTTAAGGCCATACAGTGACTTATCTAAAATATAGACATGATCAGGTTTCGAAGGATCAGTAAAACCTTCGGGCTGATATGTATATACTTCATCTGTTAGTTCCCCGTTTAAAAACGCAGTTTTAACATCCATTTGATAAACTGTAAAGTTTTTATGAGCGGCAAAAGCTAAAAACATTCTAATCGCTTCGATTCGTGCAACTGGTGCAAACGTTTCATCGTAGTCAATCCCTTCTTGTTGGCTGTATCCTTGGCAACGAGACGAGCTTTATTCTGAATGATTACTCCATGTTCGTCTTTCTTGTTTTTAAAGATCCATTTCGTGCCTATAATGGATTTGTCTTTTGGGCGCTCAACAAGTCTCCAGACCTTTAACCGTTCGAACTGGTTCAGTTCTTATTGCATCGCCACAATCCAATCAGCGTCCAGAAGTGCTTCTTTTACATTCTTGGGCTCTATTTTACTTAGAAAATTTGAAAATAGACATTTATTTATGGAGGCCTTTCTGGTTTGGACTGACGCGGATGGATCACCAATAATGTTTTCTATTGGGTGATTTCTTGTCCACTTAAAAGTATGTGGAAACGGTTCTATTTGGTCTTGATTGGGATTACGATCTAGATATGTTGGTTGGGGAGTTACTTCAGATGTAGTAGGTGGGACATCTGAGGTAGGAGCTTCTGAATGTTCAGAAGTTATGGGGGTTTCAGAAGGATTTGGAGGTTCATTGGGTTGTACAATCTCAGTTGTCGATTGCACATTTGTTGTTGAGGCTTCTCCAGTTTCTTCTGAAACTTGTTGTTGAGAAAGATCAGAGACTACGACTGGATCTTCAGTAATCCTGTCAGACACCAAATTTAGAGCATTAGTTTTGGGCTTTTCAAAATAGTCTTCATAAAAATTCTCAAACAACTTATGTAATTCTGAGTGTTCAGCATTTTGTTCAGATGACTCCAATGAAGTCTGCGTTTGAGGATCGGGTCCTGAACTGGTGTGTTCAGAAGCCATTACCACTCCTTCATCGAATTTGACGTTCACGCTCTCGTTGACTGTCTTGGTTCTCTTGTTGTACACACGGAAAGCTACTGACTCCTTTGAATATCCGATGAATATTCCTTCATCTGCCTTTTGATTAAACTTTCCAAGATTATCTTTGTCGTTTAGAATAAAGCATCTGCAACCAAAGACATGGAAAAATTTAATATTAGGTATTCGTTTATTAATCAATTCATAAGGAGTCTTTCCAAATCTCTTATTTATGATTGAACGATTCTGTGTGAAATAAGCTGTTGCAACTGCTTCTGCCCATAAGAATAACGGTAAATTTGAATATGCCAGCATCGTCCTAGCTGATTCCACTAGTGTCCGATTTCTTCTTTCAACGACACCGTTTTGTTGTGGAGTTCGAGCAGCTGAAAACTGATGTGTAATTCCTATAAAATTCAAAAATGAGTCAAGCGATTTGTTCTTGAATTCTGTTCCGTTATCTGAGCGGATTGTTCGAATTGTGAGTTGCAACTTCACTTGTATTTTCCGGATGAAGTCTATGATAGTTTCGGTTGTATCCGATTTGGACCTCAGGAAGAAAACCCATGTGTATCGTGAATAGTCATCAACTATCACCAATACATATCGTTTCTTATTAATGCTTTGTACTCTCATTGGTCCACATAAATCCATATGCAATAATTCCAGTGCTCTTGTGGATGAGTGTTTAGTTATGGATTTGTGTGTAGCTCTTGTCATTTTTCCTTTTTCACATGCTACACACAACTGCTCCTTTTGGAATTTGAGAGTTGGCAGCCCTTTAACTAACCCCCCTTTCACTAGGTTGGTTAACTCATTGAAGTTCAGATGTGAAAGGCGACGATGCCACAGTCATGCTGTTTTAGATGTAGCTTTTGACATTAAGCAGACATCTTTCTTCAGATTAATCGAGGCTAAATCAATGGAGTACAAATTGGTTTTCCTGTTTCCTGCCAATACTTCCTTTCCTTCTCCAGATCTAATGCTGCACCGATTGGCTTTGAAATTGACTTCTAAATCTTTGTCACACTACTGTCCAATACTAAACAAATTATGTCCAAGACCATCAACATAGAAAACCTTTTGAATGGTAATTTTGTCGTATTTGAGACTTCCGTATCCTCTGATAGGACAAAACTGATCATTTCCAAATCTGACCGTCCCATAAAACTTTTCTACAAAGTCCGTGAGTGTGTCTCTTTGTCCGGTCATATGCTTGGAATATCCGGAGTCAAGATACCAGACATGGTTTACCTATAAGACGAAGTAACACATGAGGTACCCACTTGTAGTTGGGTACTTTTGTTTTAGGTAATTCATGCAAAGTATTATTTGTTTTCCTAACAGATTGGCTTTTAGCTTATCATTTGATGTTGTTTTTGGTACCCACTTTTGAACTGGTCTTTTAGGTATCCACTTTTGTACAATTCGTGGTGGAATTGTTTTTGAAATTCTTTTCTATGGAACCTTTTTTTGTTCATAAAATGGGTCCTTTTTCTTCGGTTGCCAGACGAGCTTATTAGATTTAACAATTGAAGGCTTACAAGCACAAGAATTCAAAGCAATTAAGTCCGTTCTTGAAAACTTTATACAAGTATTATTGACAAGTTTATTATTACAGATAGAATGTTCAATGTTGCTATTTCTATCTGTAACAATTTTGTTCTTCACGCGCCACTCTTGTTTTATACTCTTGTTTTTATGTTCTCTTTTCTTCTTTCTCCAAACTTGTTTTCTCGAACCGTTCACAATGATATCTGACATAAAAGAAGTATGAGAATTAGTAGATTTAGATACTTGTTTCTTCCGTAAATTTCTCATACCTTTTGAAGATTGGACTTTAAGTGCAATTGAGTCCGCTGATGAAGATGATTCACCTTTTTCAAAGTTAGGAGTATTAACAATAACTTTTGTTTTCTCCTTCTTTTGTTGTAATAATGGTGAATTTTCAGATGATTTTAATGAATCTGTAGAAATTCTTTGCAGAATTTTAACAGGTTCTTTATTATCATCTGATTGTTTGTTATGCAAATGTTTGATAAATTCATCAATTTTACCAAACATTTGCTCTAATGAATTAAAGTTAGAGTGCATGTACAGATCAAATTCCTTTTATGAATTTATAGAATCTAGAGAAGTTGAGGATTTTGGATCAGACAACTTTATGTTTTTAGGCTGTTTTTGTAACTTTTGTTCCATAGTTCTTAGTTCAGCCTTGAGAGTTCCATTCTCTGTCTCAAAATTTTTAATTTTTAATTCTAGATCAGAGTTTATCTTTTCTAGAATTGAATATGGCAGATATACCTTTTGAGATTGAGTAGGTAATTCAGACAAATCCTTTTCAGAATATGTTTGAATGTACTCTTCTTTAATATCAGAAATATTACTTGTTCCATTTATTCTGGTATAATCACCAGAATTTTGCATTTTTTCTAATCGTAATCTTTTTATTTCTTCACTAGATTCTACTTCATCAGAGGCTTTCATAAATGCCATTTTTAATCCTAAGTTCATGTATCTGACATCATATAGTGTTGGTGAGCTAGATATTGCTTTTGTCAGATACTTTGGATTTTCCCAACAAATTCCAGATTTAGAATTACAAAATTCTGTGTCTTTTGGTTGATTTAAATAAATGGTTTGATCTGTTTGCCCTCTTTTGATAAATTCATCTTCCATCTTCTTTATTTTCTCATAAAGTTTAGTTCGTTCTTCAAAAATAGCATGGTATTTTACAGAAAAATTGGAAGCTTCTAATTCTGCTATTCGCAGTCTTTCTTGTAAATCAGATATATTGTGATTAAGATTAAGTATATTGCTTTGTAGTTCTCTTTCCTTATCTTGTTAATCTGAAACTGCTCGTAAAGCTAATGTTTTATCTTTGGAAAAGTCTAAAACTAAGTTATGTTCATTTCGAAGTTTGTTTTCCAAAGAATGAGCATTTTTCTTTTCCGCCTTTAAAGATTTTTCAAACTTTTTAAGCATAAAGGTCATATGAGTTAGTTTTTCTTCTGGTACACATGATTCATCAATATCAGAGTCAGAATTAGAATGTACCTCCGGCTTATCTGAACCATCTGATCTTTCAGACTCTGAATCTTCATCATTTTCAACCTTAGTTTTGCCAGTTGCCATCAATGCAACTTCTTCTGTCTCTTCCTCCTCAGATTCTTGTCTTTCTGTATCCTCTTCATCAGTTAAACCAACCCATACTTCATCCTCAGCTATCAAGGCTGATTCACTCAATTTTGACTCATTGAAAATCTCTGATTTGAGGCAAATATGAGCATCTTCATCCAGAATATCTTCATCTTCAGATAACTGCAACCAGTGGTCATCCTCCGCCATAAGAGCTTTTCCAGACTCCTTTTCTTTGGCTAAGAGAGCCTTTCTCGTATAGTAGTCTGAGTTTTTGACTACTGGGAGTCTACATTCTCGGGCATAATGACCTGGTTTTCCACAGTTGTAACATTTCTGTTCTGAATCTTTCTTTGCTGACTTGTCTGAATTTTCATATTTGTCAGTCTTTCTTCCACTGCTTTCTCCAGATTTTTCATATTTGTCCTTTTTCTCAATTTTCCTCGAGCCTGTTTTGTAGCGCATCTAATTGTTGGTTGGCTTTCTATAGAACTTCTTTTGAAAGGCTTTTGTTAGCAGTGCCATCTGCTTTTTCATTTCTTCGATCTCTGAATCTGCAGATGAATCGGAGGATTCTGATTCGGAAGATGTACTACTGACTACTGCTCTTTTCTCCTTTTTCATTTTGTATTTGAACTTTTTCTCTGCTAGTAGAGCCAATGGATCAGCAGTTTCGTTCTCGACTTTCTTCTTTCCTGATATTTTCCTCAACACAACCTCTTGGTAGTTGTTGAGGTTCTCAAATATCATATGAAAATCCATTTCTTCAATATCCTTTGTTTGCTGGATAATCATGGCATATTTCTCCCATTCAGGATTCAGAACATTTAGGAACTTGACATTTATGTCCAGATTGGACTTTGGTACTCCATTTCGTTTCATTTCACTTACCAAACTCACAAACCTTAGGTAAGTGTTTTCCAGTAGTTCTCCTTCACGGGCTCTGAAATTTTCAAACGTAATTAGGCTGTTTCTAGCCCTGTTTGTGGCAGCTCTGTCAGATCCCCTCATCAGTTTACACACTTCATCCCAAATTGACTTAGCAGTTTTTGTGTTTGTGAGGCATGTGTAAATATCGTTGGGAATGGATATCAGAAGTAATTTCCTGGCAGTTTTATCCCCTAATTTTCTCTTCTTTTGGGCCTCAGTCAGGTTGGTGACCTCGACTCAATCAATTAACAAATTAATCATAAGGACAATAACAATGAATAACACTAACCGAATGATTCAATTGCTAGAATATCGATTACAAGATGATGAGAGAATGATCCAAAATGTCAGTAACCGCTTTTTCCGTAAAAAAGATGAAATGTCAGAGAGATTTTCTTTGAAAGTCAAACCTACTATATTTATACATAATTTTCACAACTATGGAAGATTTACAAAACAAACCCTATACTTTGATTTCCATCAATTATAATACATTCTAACATTTTTTTTTCAGATTTGTTTAAAACATAACTTTGATCAGGATCATTTGTCTTCGAAAGTGTCTCTTCAAGATCTTTAACTTTCCTATACAAAACAGATCGTTCAAGCAAATGATCTTTTAGTTGATTTTCATTCTAAAAATTCTCTTGTTTAGAATCTTCAAGTTCCTTTGATAATTCAGATATTGCACAATAAAGCTCTTCTTTTTCAGAAATCAAAACTTTTAATTCACATTCATCAGACTTTAATTTTTCCAAAAGTTCAACATTTTCTTTAGTCAACACTTTAACTTGATTTTTAGCACAAGATAAATCTTCTTTAAGGTTTAAGAACCGGAGCCTAATATGGCAAAAATTGAGTGATTTTTTAATCGGAAATTATTTTTTCAAGCACTGTTTCATCGAAAAGTTTTAAAATCAGAAAATCATATGGGATTTTTGATTTAGTGGATGAGATAATCTGCAAATTGGATCGAAGGTGATGTTTATAAAGACGAAACAATTGAGATAAGTCTCAGATTTTAATTCCAAACACACAAATTTTAATCTAGATTTTACAGATATCTTTGGAAAAAGTGTGTTCTTCATGTTTTTGTCTATTTTGCAAAGTTTAATCTGAAATTAGGCAAATTTTCTTTCCAAAAAGTGTTTTAATGTGAAACCACACCTTCATTGTTAATTTGATATCGATTAGTGTACTTTTTGTTGAAAATATTGAATTTGAACTTGGTTTTGTTGAAAGTTGTTAAAACTCGGGCAACATTAAGTTCATAAAGTTGACCGAGTTTTACAAAGTGTTGATCGAGTTTGATCACAGAGTTGACCGAGTTTGATCAAAGCTTTAACCGAGTTTCAACAAGCATTGATCGAGTTTGATTGTTTATTATTCGAGTTTGATCATTTGTACTCAGAGTTTGATTAATTGTTCATCCGAGTTTGATCCCTGTTTCAACCAAGTTTGATCCAACATCACTCGAGTTTGATCTAGTCTTATCCGAGTTTGATAAGTCTTCTTAGTGTTTCATTAGAGTTTTGTTAAATTCAATCGAGTTTGATCTTTAATCAACCGAGTTTGAATCAGTGTCAATCGAGTTTACTCTCAGTGTCAACTGAGTTTGACATTGAGTCAATCGAGTTTCAGAAGTCATCAATCTAGTTTGGTCTTATTTCATTCGAGTTAATATACTCTTAAACAGAGTTTTGCCTCATTTTATTCGAGTTTCATCAAGAGTTATTCGCGTTTATTCAGAAATCACTCGAAATTTCATAAAAAGATCTTGGAAGTTCAAAATCTGCAATTCAAGATATCTAACCTTTGAGTGTATGACCTTTGCTGCTTAAATTGGGCATAACTTTTCACTGGAACATCGTTATACTGACTACCTTTCATCAAATCGAAGCTTGAACCGAGATCTACGACTTCTAGGATTGGCCAATCCGATTCGGGCAATTTTGAGGCCTAATTCGGCTCTAGAAAAAAGTTACAGACATTTTTCTATAGAAAAGCTGAAATTTTAACATCCAAGAGTCAATTCAGAGCTGATTTTCACCAAGTCATCATCCATAGATAAATCTTTCAGAGCTTTATCATTGGATTTCTATCCTCGAACAACCTTCAACTTGCTGATATTTTCGAATCTTTCATTGGATTATATTTGACAATGTTGACTTCTGTTGACCATAGTTGACTTCATTTTTGACTTGATTTGATTTTTGTTCATTTATATCATCAGCATGTTTCAAGATAACTGGACAGCTAAAGATATGGAAATTCGAGAACCCAAAGATACAATTGATGTTTATCAAGAGAGATACAAGCTTGATCAGGTAGTGGTTCTTAAACATAAAGAAGGTTTATCTTGTGCTGAAAATCAAGTTAATGTGTTGATTAAAGAAAATGTTGAACTTTTGGAAAAATTAAAGTCTGATGAATGTGAAATAAAAGTTTAGATTTCTGAAAAAGAAGAGCTTCATTGTGCAATATCTGAATCATCAAAGGAACTTGAAGTATCTAAACAAGAGAATTTTCAGAATGCAAATTAACTAAAAGATCTTTTGCCTGAACGATTTGTTTTGTACAAGAAAGTTAAAGATCTTTAAGGGACACTTTCGAAGACAAATGATCCTGATCAAAGTTATGTTTCAAACAAATCTGAAGAATTTTTTGCTCTTGAAAAGGAGTTCTCTTTAACTAAATAATTATTTGAAAAGGAAAGAAATGAGTTCTTCCTCAAAGAACAAGATTTGAAAGCGAAATCTAAATTGTTTGAAGATGAGAGAAAGTTGTTCTTAATTATAGAACAATCTTTCAAAACTGATTTCCAATCATTTGATGATGACAGAAATTCATATTTGGTCATTATCAAAGGATTAGAAGATCAAATATTTCATCTTTCTAAACAATTTAGTATTTCCCCTTCTTCAAATGAATCTGAGGTTAAGGATTCCAATGTTTGTTTAGAACATAAAGTTGATCGTTCTGATTTATCTTCAGAAAATGAAAAGAATCTTGCTAAATCTCCAAAGTTTGATTTGTCTTCAGATCTTAAACTTAAATATATTTTAAAGATAAACAAAGGCAAAGATACAGCAGTTGAAAAATTTCCGGTCAAGATATACCCTGGTGAATCTTCAAAATCAAAGTTTTCCAAAGTTTCTTCAAATACTAGTTATTCTTGTCAGAAAAAATATTCACAGAAAAATACCAAGTATTATCAGAAACATGCTAGCACCGGACAGATTTTTAGGAAGAAGAGTTTGCATAATTCTGTTTGTTAAGGTTCAAATTTCTTTCATAAATCTATTATTCGGTTTTATCATACTAAAAAAAATTTGTTTCCTAGGTTTGAGAAAGAAGATAAGAAATATGTTCTGCAGTGGGTACCTAAACCTGTAATGAAACGGTTACCTAAACCCGTTTTGAAATGGGTACCCAAGAGCACTATGAAGCCTGGATCCAAATCTATTTGGATACCAAAGACATCTTAATTTTGCAGGTTATTGGTTTTTAGTCAATTCAGACTAGAACCCGATATTCATTGGATATGGTTTCTGTACACATCAGTGCAGATCCGGTCTTAAATTCAAAAGGTTTTCAGTTACTTCATACTGAAACTTGAGCTTCCGCGACAAAGGCTTCTAATCACTTCAGATTAGAACCCGATTCTAAAAGATGAATCTTTCTGAAATTCCTGCCCTGAATTCAACTCTAAAGCTGTTTCGACAAAGAGGGAGTTTATTACAATTTTTTGCTCCTGATTTATTTTCTATGAGTTGACTAACCTTGTGTGCTTATTTCCAGGGGGAGTTTTAGATTCACTCTGATGATGATATTTTTCTTACAAAATTGTGTGTAATTTTCACGGAATTATTTTGTGCACACATAAAAAGATTTTTGAGCTGAAAAGAACAATTTTTCTAGGATTATAATTTCTGATTCTCTAAGTATATCATTGAGGTTAATTGTTCTAATCTCTTTGATTTTAATAATCTCATTGCTTCTGAGATTCTCTTCGTTATTCTCCCACGCATTATTGTTAGGCACAAAAAGGCCTCAATCAAATCTGTTCTATATCATAGGGACAGATTTTAAATCAAACCTGTTTGATACACTTAAGGGTATAATATAAGGCCTTTTAATGCCTTATTGAAACCTGATAAGTGATTTGTAATATAAGCCCAAAGCTGCTCACCCTGTTACATTAGTTGTAACTTGGCAGATTGCCTAAGTGGTCCTAAACTGTTGGACATGTTTGGAATAAATTGTCTACGCTGTTCATATATGTTGACCGGATTAGACCCAAGTGAAGTGTTCTGTTCTTTGTGAACAGCACCTGTTCTTTGTGAACAGGTTATACACTTTATGGAATTTGTTTACATATCATCATGTGAAGTCTTGGATGTGAAGATCAATTTACAAGTCGAAGACAAAGTGGAAAATCAGAAGCTGCATACACTGCCTAAGCTGTTCTGATACATGAAGACAAAGAGGATATTTGAAATGGGTGACAGACCATTTCTTATATCAAAATAGCTATACATGAAGAGGAAAGGATTAAAGTTGACATTCCTCTTTAAGGTAAAGCAGCCTGCAACAGAGACAAAAATGAAAACACAAAGATAATCTCTACATAGGGACAAATTTTGTTTTGTCAGAATGTGCAGAAAAGCAGTCTTGTCTTTTTGTAAAGGCACTTCACTATCTTTGTAACCAATGAGGAAGTTATATTGGGGATTCTCTGAGCGAGTATAAAAACAAGCTTCTAAGGAATGAGACATAACCAAGAAAGAGAGACATCCACAAGTCCAGAACGTGCAAAAGAATTGTGTTTTCATGCATGGAAGTTCTGCCTTCAACGGAGAATAGAATAGAAATAGTGTGTCTAAGCTATTCTACCTCTAAGATGTCCATCAGTGTCTTGTAAACTAGTGAGTGCACCTTAGTGAGTGAACTCATCGTAACAAGTCAGAGTGAGTCTTAGATTAGTTGTTCATCTGTTGTTTCTGTCATCTGTGTTTGAACCATTCCGCAGTTCAAACCTGTTTGTAATTAACACTTGTTAATATATACATATAAACATTGAGAAAAGTGTGTTGAATTTTAATTAACTATATTCACCCCCCCCCCCCCCCTCTACAGTCTACTATAACATACTTGGGAAAGCCTTTGGGACCTACAACTGGTAGCAAAGCAGTATAGAGTGTGTGTTAACTCTAGATCTCTACTATCTTTCATTTCCCACCATGGACAACAGTGCTGCAAAATCTTCCTCTTCTTAGTATGACAATGGGTCTATGGAAAAACCGCCCAATTTCAATAATGAAAACTTCTCTGGCCCCACTATCACATTGGATAATAGGATAAATAATCTTGTTAGACAATATGAACTATTCTTTGCAAAACCATAGGAGAGTCTCACTCAAACCTACACCAGGCTTACTACATTAATCAATGATCTCAGAGCTGTTGGGATCACTAAGGATGGCCTAACCCTGGTAAACAAGTTCTTGGACATACTGCCTGAAGAATGGAACTATTTCTCTAATATCCTCAGAAACTCAGGCACTATCAGAAGCATGGATCTAGTTAACCTCTATGGATCCTTGCTAAATGATGAACAATCAAGGAAACAAAAGAGAAATGCCTTGGAAATGTCCAAGAGGGGTGCAACCTCAGTGGCTAGTGTGAGATAGCCTGTAGGTCAAACATCTGATGTGTTCACACAAGCTGATCATCAGGCTGATGATGAACTAGAGGTGATGTCAGATGAGGAAGATGACTGTGAAGATCTTACTGAGTTTGATGATAAGCAAATGATTGCTATGCTTATCAGATTATTCAATAAGAAAAAGTTTGGAGGCAAAATGCTACAAAGGAAATCAGGTGCCATAAAATAAAAGGCATTTGACAAATCCAAGGCTGAGTGCTTTAAATGTGGCAAAACTTGCCATATAGCTGCTGAGTGTGTGTCTAAAGCTGTTGGCTCTTCCTCTAAACCATACAAGACAAACAAGGACGATGGCTATAGGGTTAAGTACCTTATGGCCATGGCTAAGTTGAAAAAGTTGGAAGACTCTGTGGCTTCCAACAAACAAAAGGACTGATGCTGAAACATGTGACTGGGAAGACTCTGAATCATGATCTGATGAGGAAGACAACATCTGTCTAATGGGCAACACTGATGCCCTTCAACAAGTAACTTCAAGCAAGACTAGGCTGAAGCTGAAGCTCTCAGCTCTTTAGAGAACTGGAATTCCACCATGATGTATAAGGTACAAAACTTTGAGGATTACAGCTCTGAGGAAAAAGTTAAAATGTTTGATTATTTACATGTAGATTTGAAAGTTGCCATTGAAAAACATGATGCTTTGAAGTCTGAAATCTCTAAGTTAAAAACTGAACTTAACACAAAATCTAATGAACTGGACAGTTTTCATAAGTTGAAAACTGAACTTGATGAGGTAAAACAAGTCAATACCATTTTTTAGAAGAAAAGAGAGAACCATACTCAAAGCATGCTAAGCTTCAAAAGATTGTTTACTCTTGGTGCCATTCAGCTAAGAGAGTTAGTCAATGTATCAATGAGCAAATTCCTGCTCAAATCCAAGATTCTTGATACAGCAGCTTCAATTGATGAAATCAAGAATCTGGAAACAGATTTATCCTCTATTGGTGAGCTTCCAAATACATTCATTCAAAATGTAAATGGAAAGCTGGTTTCAACAAACAGGTTTGTCAGGCCTCAAATACTAACAGTTTATGTGAAAAGGCTGCAAAGACTGGTGATGGAATGTGTTCTCCATCAACCTAGCATGCTAAGTGCTTAGCCAGCTCACATAAACAACAGAATGAAAAACAAGCTAAAACTGCAGCTTTAGCCACTAAACCTTTCAACCAGACAGGTTCTGGTGTTAAAGCTAGTGGTAAGAAATCTGTTAATCCATTCAATGATGAATTCTTTGAAAAGAAACTTTCAAAAGGAAAGCAGCATGCATCCAACAAGGGTAAATCTCATGTTGGAAGCAACTCTACTGAGATTTAAAATAAGTTTTTAAATCATAGTGGAAAACTGGTTATAAATGAAAGAAAATATTTTGATAAAACCAGACATGATGAACACACTACCACAAGTAGGGAAAAGTCATCACAGCTCCGTAAAGGCAAAGGCAAAGTCATTGCTCAAACTGAGAAAACAGGAAATAAGTTTTCCAAACCTGTGGAAGGACAAAAGACAGTTAAATTACTTGTATTTGATCTCTATCCTCCCAAAAAGAGGAATGAGGATACAGGCAAAGCTGTTGGTGTTGTCCATTCCACTCAATTCGCTGGATCTTCTAAAACAAATGAAACATTTTTAAAACCTGTTGAGAAGTCTAACAGAGATAAACCAGAATGTGTTTCTGGGAGTTATTCTTTCAAAAAGTCTAAAAAGAGAAAATGTTATAAACGTGGAAAGAAGACTCATATGGCCAAAGACTGTCCTAAAACTGAGAACATAAGGCCTGCTGACACTGTTAGTTCCAACAATGCAAAAACCAGCAGTGTTGGAAGTAACATTGTCACTGAGGAGAGTATCTCAGTTGATAAAATCCAAATTGGAAATATTAGTGTTGATCTCAGTGGTCCATCAATAAATATTGATGAAGAAGGAGAACTCATCATTATGATAAGTTCCCCTAGTAACTACTATTTCCCCATGTCACTCTGCAAGCTAAACAACCAAGTCGGGTGTGGTACTTGGACAGTGGCTGCTCTGGCCACATGACAGATTGCAAAGATTTGCAGAGTAATCTCAAGCCTGAAAAAGGCCCAAAGGTCACATTTGGTGACAATGTCCAGGGATCCATAGAAGGATATGGAACCTTTCAAGCTGGTGTTACAATCTTCAGCAGAGTAGCCTATGTGTCTGGGCTAAAGTGATATTCTAATAAAATCAATCACTATCAATATATGAACAATTAACATCAAGATCATATGAAACTAACCGAATGATTTTATTCAACAGAGACGATTACAATGAGAATATTGAATGCCCAAAACCCTAGGTTAACTTCCATACAAATGAAATATTATCCGTGCAAAATGAATGTACGAATCGTACAAACCCGTACATTACTATTCTATTTATATACAAGTTCAAGAGTATCATGTAATTACAAAATGACCCCTAGACTTATTAATTTTCATCAACAAAAGTAATTCCCAACGATATCCCCCTTTGATGAAAGATAATTAGTCTCTAGTCTTTAAGTCCAAGTCTCATCTCGAATCTTCTAATGCTCTTTCGATTCATCAGCCTCCACTCAATCTTCGAGATAAATTCCACCAATATTTTTCTGTCATTCACACTAAGACCACCTTTCTTTGTTTTTCTCTTCGAATCAGCAGCAAGCTTTCCTTTTAAGCCAGTCAACATTTTCTGCAATGTACAATCACAATATTTATTCAATTCAACACTTCTCATTGCTCTCTTCTTCTGGTCCTCGTCTTTATAAATGACCACCGGATGCTTGGCCATCACAGCTTCATGTTCTTTCAAATCATCCATGTACTTTATAAATCGATTTGGCGCTGTGATATTTATACGTATCATTCCTCTCTCGACTCCAATCTGAAGATCTTGCACAGACATGTGAATCAGTTTTGTGTGCATAAAAAGAAAAAGAGCCTTGAGTGCAAAGCGACTGTTTTCTTCTATTTTGTTCCTGCACAGCTCATCAAAACGATATTCTATGTCCACCAAATTCATATTAAAGATATCTGCTTTGGTGAAAACATAAGTATTCCCGTCAGTTCTAGTTACAGTGAAGGTGTGATAGAATACTTTAACAAACCGATCTTACTCTATCTTTACAAGATCAACTATTCTGAACTCACTTTTAACATCTTCAATTCTTTGAGTCTTGTATCGCAGAAAATGATCATAATTCACCAAATTAGGCATGTTTGGCTCAATCACTCTGAATAGTTTCAAGAAGGAACAAGGTGCATGCTTCTTACAAAAGATCTTCTTTTCCGGATGATCTTCCAGGTATGGTAGCTTATTCCTTCTTCTGATCTAATCGACATTTTGTTTTTCTGACAAATCCAACTTTCTAATTCTTTTTCCTTCTTACTTCATCGTCATTCAGAGTCAACGTATCGTTGACGTTCAGATTCATCAGCTAGAATATACTTCTTGAAAAACTTGTCCATAATTTCAACTTCATTCAGCTCTTGGACAGGTTGAAGCATCACATTCTCAATTGGAAACAGATCAAATTCCTCTTTGACTGTAACCATCACCGCAGGCTTTTCAACCGTTGGTGTTGGCACGTCATCTCTCAATATCTCCTCAACTAATTCCTCCTCATCAACAATCTTCTCAGCCCTCAGTGTCTTACCAGATAAATCAAAAACTTCATCATGATCAGATATTTCAATTTCTTGATCTGCACCCTCACCCCTTAACACTTGTTCTTCTTCTTCATTGTCAGAATCGTCATATTCTTTGAAGTTGTAAATATCAGATTGAATACTTAAAGTAACTGGAACATCTTCATAGAGAATCAATCCCAGCTCACTATGAGCATCAACCAGTGTTTCCTTTAAACCTCCAGCCTCTCCTACATTTTCACCTTGTGTTTCTTTCTCTGTAACTACAACCATCTGCAGATCAGTTTCTCCAAGCTTCCTCCTCTTCTCCCCATCCTAGAGCACTAACGACGGTATTTTACAATCATCCTCTCCCTCATCTCATCAAAGTGTTCAAAACAAAAATCTCTCAGCTCATCAATGGAGTCTTGAGGATCTGTTTCTTTGATACCCCCTGCAACAGCCTTTCCCTTCATCAATTTTTGAATATTTGACATTTGAGCCATCATCTCTGAATATTGAGTTGTCATATGAGCTGTGACTCCACTAACAACTTCATTCAGTTTGGCTTCAGTAACAAAGGGTAATGGACTAACTACTGGGTCACTTAGACTTCCAGTTGACACAACAGTTTAACTTCTAAAAAGAACCTCTGTGTGGCCTACATTCAGAGTTGGCATTGATACACCTCTGGTAGGACTTCCAACCATCTCAAATGACGGAGCAACGAATGCTTCCAATACTGTAGTTGTTCCGCTAGGGACACGAAGTCCTTCTGCACTTACTCCAACGGATAGAGTCGACTCAAGTATCCTAGAGTGTATATGATCTATGACTTGTGCCTGAGAAAATGTACATGCGGGCGGCTGTGTACTCTATTATATCCATGGTATCCAAAGGATTCGAGGATAGATCATGAGCAAAATCCCAGTGCAAAATTGAAACACCTTCTTGTTGAGAAGAAGGTGAGTAGTTGGTTAGGTGTGTAGACGCCAGTGGGGTACTGGCTATTTCAATGCTAACTCTCAAATGAGAGCTAACAACAGTTGTTAGCTCATCCTAGTTGTCTAGGGTAGGGATCTCCCTCACAACCATTCTCGCAATCGCAACAACATCCATCTCTGGTAAACTCTCAGGTTGAGATATTTTTAATTGTACCAGCACCTCCCATAGCATCATCATTATTATCATCATCCTCATCATCATCCTCTTCTCCCTCATTTCCACCTTCAGGATTATTTGACAAGGTACGCTTAGAATCAGATTTTCTCTCTCCTCCTCTCACATCCTCCATAACCCCTCAGTCACAGTTTGGCTTCCCTGTACATCAACCCCATGTTGATGTACCCGCCCAGCTATTACTCCTTGGGCAAGAAAACCCAGTTCTTGGGTTTCTATCGGAGCATGATCTATTTCGATACAGCCTCACACTTTCTTCTTCATGATCAGCATACTTTAACAATGATTCAGGAATAGGCATGACATTTGAATTAGGAGCATCTTGAACTTTATGAATACTCATCATCACGTAGTCTGGGCATTTCTGAGCATTGGATTTCTTTGGAATTTTCTCGTTTGTCCTCAACATACCTCTGATCAATATTTGTATGAACCGTTGTAGAGGCACAAATTTTCTTGCTCAGTTAGTTTTCTTAGGCAACACTACCTCCTTCAGATCTTCGTAAATGCATTGTGCAAAATCGTAATGCATGTTGAAAGCAATTCCATGAAAAAGTCTCAAACAGTGAATGCTTCCTTGATCTATGCAGGTATGTTTTGAGGTCATACACCTGTTGATGATGCCGAACAGCGTATACCATTCTCCATTCAGCCCGTTTCTGTGAAACTTTGAACTTTTCTCAAGAGATTTGGAATAACCCAGACAAATTAGATCATGGCATAATTGATCATCAGATATGAATTCTTTGAAGTCTGCCAGTTCTGGGAAGTTGACAGTATTAATCCGTCTTGGCACAAATAAATTGTGACGGAGTCTGGCCAGTGTGATCTTAGTTTTGTACTGATCAATGGTTACCTTAAAATTATGATCTCCTTCAGCAGGCAAGAATTTAATTGTGTGCCAGAATTGATTTAGGTAGACAAGAGGAATAGAAGGTTTATATTTCAACATATATCCAAGAGTGTGACCTTTGAGTATTTCCACAATCACCAGATGGCTAACTTTTATAACATGTGGATCGAACCAGTTATTGTTGTCTAATAAGGATAGACAATGTTTGGATTTGACTAATTGGGTTTCAGGGATTGGGGATGAAGGTGATGGTCTAGTAACAGATGCAAATTTAACTGGTTTAGAGACCAATATATGGTTAGATGATGAATGAGCATTGTACTCACATCCATACTTTCAATTTCAGCTTTAAAACACAAAATCCTAAAATCATATATACACACATCGACACCCTAATAACACACACAATACACATGAATAAACACCAAACTCGAATGTAAAAAACATTATAAAAATAGTAACAAGCGTAAAAAAAATACTTACAATTTTAATTCTGAAAATGAAATCCAACAAAATCAGTTTGCTTCGAGATGAAGAAATGTCGAAAGAGTTTTGGGAAGAAAGTGAATAGTGCTCGGATTTCTAAAACGTTCAATTTGAATTTCAAAATTCAAATTCGAAGGCATTTTGAAAATTTGAAATCCGGCCCACAAAAATTTTAACATTTAAAACCAATTCTCTCAATTTTCATTGAAACCCATAAAAAATTCACACAAAAAAAATAAAACAAAATAACAAAACAACCAAAACAAATTAACTATATATAAAAAAATTATAACAACCCCAAAAAATTAACTATACATTGAATTTTACAGTTATGCTCCCCCTTAGATGTATATCCCTTTTTATGTCTGCTCCCCCTGCAATCAATTAGATGAAAAATATTAGATATGCAAATATGTAAGGTCTACCACTGACAGATCTATCTAGACGCGGACCCGTGAACGAGTGCGGAATCCTCGTTTACGGTCAGACGGACAACTCTCAACCAACGGAAACACGGAGACTATTAGACGCTGAACGAACGACACACGAACGATCCTACGTACTAATTCTCTCCGAAACGGGACTCACCTAGCTGATAAACTCGAGATCGCCTATTGCTTAATTCCTCACGAATTCTGCCAAAGGTCTACTAATGATTCGAGTCTATCCCTAATTATAGGCCCTGATTCGAGTCTGTTGTGGGCCAACCTCGAATCTGGCCTAAGGCCTCATTCGAATCTGTCCATCTGACAGATTCGAATCTAACCTATTCGAATCTAAGGATACATTCGAATCTATCACAGATTCGAATGTCTTCCTTTACATATTCGAATCTAGCCAATACATTTAAACACTTAAGTGATGAAACTTATGTTTTAACTTATGTTTGACATACTCTTTGACTTTTATGTTTGAACTTCTTGTAATATGTTACATCAAGTTCAAACACACAATCAATAACAGACAAACACATATTAAACATATATATCAAAACACTTGTTAATATTCAGAATGTTACTTAAATCATAACGCAGATCGATTAGACTGCTATCGTCACACAGGGTGTACCAACAGACTCCCCCTTGACGATAGCTTCTAATTATTTACATTACATCAAATTTAAGTACTAGAGCTATAGACGCTACTACCTGCATATAACCCTGCCTCTATACAAACTTTAACTACCTTTTGGAACTTCCTGGCTTCAGATCTCCATGGTTCAGTGAAGAATATAGGCTGATCGTAAAGCTTCTTCAGGTCGTCCTTAGATAGGTTTATCAAATGCAGAGGGTCATATACCTTCAAAATTACCTGCTCGTCTTGATCCTCCATTATAGCTTCAGCAGTATCAATTTCCAGGTACCACCACTTCATGTTGCTCAAAACATTTTGTGGCATTGGCTTTATTGGCACTCTTTTCAAGCATTTGACTGGCTTGTAGATCATTCTAGCCCAAGGTCTTCCAGTATGAGGATCTATTCTTGATCCATCCTCGACCCTCTTGCCTGATCTCGGCTTAAGCCTCTCAAATCTGCCTGATCGCCCTTCTTTCCTGATAATTCTTTCAATAACGCTCGCGTAGGGATCATTTCCAATGTTGATCAGCTCCTTCCAGGCTAACTCTTTAACTTCAATCTTGGGCAAAGAATTAAACGCTTTCAATGTCCGCCTCAAGTATTGAAGTCCATCTCTTCTTTTCAAAATGAACAGCTGCAGTTCTCTGTCAAAGAACCAGCTAATAATGCCTCCTGAGAAGTTCCCAGCACCTGGAACTCTCATCTTCTTCTTCATCTTCAAACTCTCTTTCTTTTCCTCTTTCTTGAACCAAAGATTGATCAAGTCAGTCCTAGATGGCTCCATCTCGGCCTCTTCAAGTTCATTATCCTCGACTGAGGCTACTTTGATATAGTCAATGTCAATCACATTATGATTTTGTCCTTCATATAGCTCCGTTACTGGTTGTGAATTGACAATAACTTCATTGACTTGATCGTCCTCGTCCTCTATTACTTCGTCGTCAGATTTCCAGTCAACAACATCGTCTGGAATAAATTCCCCTTCCTCCAACTCTTCCATTTCATCTTCAAAATCAAACTCCATCAGCTCTTCTTCAATATCTTTTAGCGCATCGATCATGTCGCTATCTAAAGTCCTTGAGGAACCAGCTTCTCCTCCCTCTCCTCCTACTTCTCCCCTTGTACTAGGCTCCCCCTCAGATTGAGCAGTCTGAGCAGCAGAAAAATCTACTGGCTCATTCTGTCTTTGTGGGCTGGGATCATTGCCTTGGTTGTCTTCATCATCTTCATCTCTCGGTCTCTGTGCTTCCTGATCACGGCACGATGTCTCCCCCTGAGCCTGTAGATTCTTCATTAACTGCTCAATAAGGGAGCGCATCGACCTTATCTCGGCTGACTGATCGCAAACAAAGGCCTTCAGCTCTAAGTTCTCTTCCTGAACTGTGTCCACTATCTTCTTTAGATCGGCATTATGAGTCTTAATCTCGCCGACTGCCTTTGTTAGGCCTAAGATTTGGATATTTTGGAAATCGACTCGCGCTTTGAGCTGCTGAAACCTTTGATTGTCGGCGTATGAGGATGAGGTTGATGGGATGGACTGAATTGGAGTTGGAGTGATTGGTGATGGAATATAGGGTTCGTGTTGCTGAGGTGGCGGTGATGGTGAATCTGTGGTTGGTGCTTGGGTTTGGGCTGGAGAGGTTTCTGGTTGTGCTTCCGAGGTAGAAGACGACCCTTGCATAAATCTATGACGTTTTGCTCGTGGCCTCGTCACTAACGTAGCAATCTCTTCTTCTTCATAATCGGACTCCTCCAATTCTCTGGTCTCTCTCCTCCTCGAACCACCTTGATTGACAATCAATCTAGAACCATAAGTCTCAAAACAACTTCCAGTTTCGGTAGTCACCACCTCATGAACTTCATCTGATTCGGTTTCAGATTCCGAAGATGTCAATCCTGCCTCAGCCCCCTCTGGCTCATAGTCGTCAACATCACGAAATATATCATCATTATCTCCAGGCGGACTCAGCAGCTCATCCACCAATGCTGCTGCAACATCTTCATTTGCATGCGGACCCGAAGCCCATATTTCCTCCAATGTTTGGGCTATTTGCTCGGTTTCTGGATTGGCACTTGAAGGCCCTTCTTCCTGTACCTCTGGCTCTGGCTGACTCGTAGAAGGCCTAGACGCCTGAGACTGAGTTGTAATATCTCTTTGTCTTCGCCTTGGATCACGTGGACGAACACGAGTCTGATGCGGTTGCTGATGCTGTTGCTGTTGCTGTTGCTGTTGCTGTTGCTGTTGAACTTCTATTTCACATGCCCAGTTGGCATTATCAGGTGCCACAAAGTTCCTGTCTAAGATAGCTCCAAACAACGGACGAGCAGTAGGAACAGCCAATCTTCCTCGGTGTGAGGAACAATCAGCAAATATGCGTTTTTCCATTACATTTACGCTCAAAGAATCATTCGATTGTGGCAGACTTGGCAAAAAGTGACGTATCAACATCATCACGAACCTCGGATACAACAGGAACCTTTCTCTCTCAGGAGCCGTGATTTGATGAATAAATTCTGAGAAAATCAGCTGCGAGAAACTAAACTTCTTATTGTACACCATCGCGATCATTGCTGATTGGATTTTTGATACAATGTAATCAAATCCAGCTTTCTTCGGTGCAAAACAGACCATGAAGACATGGACCAAGAAACGCCATTGCCCAATCAGGCCACTCTTCATATATGACGACTTTGTTACATCTAGACTGTAACCCATTCGTTGAAAAGCCGCTTGCCTAATATTTAGTGGAAAATCAATAGGCCCAGACTCCTCTTCCTCAGATCCTAGCTGCAACACTTGACGCAGCATATCGGCAGAGAATACCAACGGTTGCCCTGCGATCCTTGTTCTCAGCACTGTCGGGGTGACAGAGCAGTCAACTTGTAAGTGATCATAGAACTGCCGCACATATGAGATTACAATCGGAATGTTCTGAAACAAAGCGTAGCTAATTCTGGATTCAGCTAAGAAGTCCAACACTTCACGAAAACCCTGCGCCTCAGGGATATGATTATCTGGATTAAGAACCATATTGTGCTTAGGGACGAAAGCACGAAGCGCCATATCTGCACAATACATAAAATTTGTTAGATTGTTATTAAAAATCAATAAACTTGTTTAAATTCAAATTTGTTTTATCTTGTATTTGATTAAATACAAAATCTAACACAATTAAATTTTCACAAGGTTAATAAAATTGAAATTCAACAAAATAAATGAAGTACAGAATCGAGAGTAACAGATTCGAAGTGCCCATATTCGAATGTGATGGACAGATTCGAATATACCCTATTCGAGTCTGATGGACAGATTCGAATATCTGGTCATCTCGAATCTATTGATAGATTCGAGAAACCCATGATCAGATTCGAACCTATTATCAGATTCGAAAGGCCGTCGGACCTTATTTCAACAAAAACCAACAATTTTAACCATTTTGAACGTAGCAAATCACATACATTAGTTCAACTAGGTTCTAATTATAGATTTATGCTTTTAATTTGATCTTTTATTAGTCCAAACTTGGTAATTTTGCAAAAACCCAATTTTGACCAATAGAACATCAAAATGTGATGTTTAAGTCCAAATTTGTGTATTAAACCACCAAAATCTTGTACAATCCTGTTGATTATACCTAGATATGAGATTAGAATCGAACACAAAGACTTCAAACTCGACGAAATGTCGTTTAGTAGAGATTCGATAGACTCGAGAATAGATTCGAGATCGCCAAAGACAGATTCGAGAAATCAGATTCGAGGGTAGTAAGAAATAAATGCCATTACTGTGGACCTATTTATACTACCTACCTTCGAGTCTATGCAATTTCGAGTCTACTGACAGATTCGAAGTATCTCACATTCGAGTCTGTCTTAGATTCGAAATTTCCAACACTTAGAAAAATTTCGGAAATTTTGAAATATTTTCAACTTTTACCAACTATTTTCTACTGTGTAGTGTAACCAGATAAACTATGCCAAATCTTTTACCCTAAGCTCAGATATTTCACGCATTGTATATTTTATCCAACTTTGAATGCACCCTCAGTAACTTTTGACCTTTTACCTAAGTAAAAATTAAACTAAACTAAAATAAAATAAAATAAAATAAAATAAAATAAAAATAAAATTAAATAAAATTTTGACTAAAAAATTTAATCTAGACTTAAGTTATAAAAATAAATTTACAAGCTAAGCTAAATACCAAACAACATATTTTTGGTGAGTATAGTCTAAGAAAGGTTCAATCAGATAGCGATGTCCGATACTAACTTTCAGTACTTAAACTTTCACACTTAGGAATTTTTGATTCCTTTGATTGTTTGTCGTGACATACCCATTTATCCGATTGTTGGTATTTTACCCTGTTAAACACTCTACATTTCGGAATATCCCTTGGCCTTTTTATTTATCAGGAAATTATCTTACGTGACTCAGACATAGACATACTTTTATGATCGAGGCACACAGACAAAATTCTAACTTGTTGGTATTTGCAAACTTTCTTTAAAAGACAAACATCGGACACAGGTCTGTATTCTCATACAACAAAGTGTCTTAGTTCGACTTAAGGTTTAATTTTAAAGTTAGCAGATAGCGGTGACAGGTCTGTACTGACGTACAACAAAGCGACATGTCTGCTAACCCGAATCTAAACAGAGACAACAGGTCTGTACTTACGTACAACAGAGTTGCATGTTTTCGACTCTCAGTTTTTCATGATATTTCTATTCTTTCCATTTTCAGACGTATTTGATGTTGCTATACATCCCCAGAAAGTTTGCATACCTCATTTAGACTCAATGTTTGTATGTCTTGTACATAAAAATTAAGACCGATTGGTCATACATCTAAGCTAGTGACACGTTTGACTTTTTCTAGAATATTTTATTAGCCTTTAGATACCCTATATGTATTATGCCTACCAACACATCAAACTAAATAAAGTATAACACTTAGGATTTAGTTGCATTATGTGTGAAAGCCTAAACACTTAGAATCTGTAACGACGGTGCTAATTTTCGTCACTTTGAACCTATGTATCTAAGACTTAACTCCTTTTCTGATATTCTCTTTTTTTGTATTTTTGTAATTTTCTCTTTTTTTTCTTTTGTTTTTCATAGCAAAACGCATTAAACTAAGCTAATCTACTAACTTACTAAAAATAGAAACTTACTAAAAATAGAAACTTTCCTAAATTAGAAACTTTCCTAAATTAGCAGACTACTGAAAAAGAAAGAAATATAATAACTATAAAAGGAAATAAAATACTACTAAGGTCAATTTACTCTGGGTTGCGCATTCCATTAAGTTGAATTAAATACTCAAAACGTGACTTATCAAACGCTTTGGTAAATAAATCAGCATTATTATCTTCAGTTGCCACCTTTACCAGTTTGATCAAATTCTTTTCAGCACAATCACGAATAAAATGATGCCTTATGTCAATGTGCTTTGTTTTACTGTGTTTAACTGGATTATTTGTTATCGCAATAGTAGATTGATTGTCTATCCTAATTGGAGTTTGAGTATAAGCCAAACCGTAATCCCGCAATTGTTGTTGTATCCACAGAACCTGTGAACAGCAACTACCAGCAGCAACATACTCGGCCTCGCACGTTGACACGGCTACCGATGTTTGTTTCTTGCATTGCCAGGACACCAATCTCCCTCCTAGGAACTGACAACCTCCAGTCGTTGATTTGCGCGTCAAGCTGCATCCTCCGTAGTCAGAATCTGTGAACGCTTCCAACTCTAGATCTCCCTCCGCGTGATACCAAAGTCCCAGCTTCGGTTTCGACTTGAGGTATCGTAGAATCCGCTTCACAGCTTTCATATGCATCTCCTTCGGATTCGCTTGAAACCTAGCACAAATACACACAGCAAACATAATATCAGGTCTTGAAGCAGTTAAATACATAAGTGACCCAATCATGGCCCGATATAAAGTCGGATCCACATCGGTATCACTTTCAGTACCCGGCCCGAGATTGTGATTCACTGGAATCGGCGTGCTGAAATGGGCAGTCAACTTTGTTCCTTCCATCCCAAACCGTTCCAATATGTCATAGACATACTTGGTCTGATGGATAAACATGCCTTCCTTCTTCTGGTCAACTTGTAACCCCAAAAAGAAATTCAACTCCCCCATAGCACTCATCTCGAACTTAGACTTCATCACCTTCTCAAAATCTTTGCACATCTGTTCGTCTGATGATCCAAAGATGATATCATCGACGTACACTTGCACCAAGATAAAGTGATCTCCTTTTCTCTTCACAAAAAGAGTACTATCTATCCTACCCCTCTCAAAGCCATTTTCTAAAAGATGGTTGGATAGAGTCTCATACCATGCCCTAGGTGCCTGATGTAATCCGTAAAGAGCCTTATCTAAGCGATATACTCTATCAGGATATTTAGGATCTGTAAACCCGGGTGGTTGTTCTACATATACTAACTCCTTCACTTTCCCATACAGGAAAGCACTCTTAACATCCAGTTGATATACTTTAAATCCTTTGAAGGAGGCAAAAGCTAAAAACAACCTAATTGCTTCTAACCTTGCTACTGGTGCAAAAACTTCGTTGTAATCGATTCCCTCCTCTTGGTTGAAACCCTTTACAACTAATCTCGCCTTGTTGCGCGTGACTATACCTCGATCGTCTCTTTTGCACTTAAAAACCCATTTGGTTCCTATTGCAATCTCCCCTCGAGGTAACGGAACTAACTACCACACTTCTAGTTTCCTAAATTGTGACAGTTCTTCCTGCATCGCTTCAACCCAGGAGTTGTCCTTAAGTGCCATTTGCACATTTTTGGGCTCTACTTGCGATATGAAACACGAATATAGACATGTATGATATGCCTCGGAGTCGTTTATCATCGACAACAACACAGTGTTGTTATTTACACTACTCCGAGTCCTCACACCCTCGTTAGGATTTCCTATGATGCTATCTATAGGATGATTCTTGTTAATCCTAGAGGTCTCTATTTCGTCTACCCTTAGATTATCTCCTAAGTTGGATCCTATTTCACCTAAAGGGGGAACAGGCTCAGCTTCCATATTTTCTTCCTCACGGACGTTTTCCTCAGAGGCAGAACTTGAAGGTTGAGTCTGATTCTCAGTGTTAGGTTCTTCTGGATTAGCAACTTCTGGAGACCCATCTACAGTCGCAGTAAGCTCGGACGTAGATTCGAACGTGGTCCTTGGAAAAATATGGCCATCGTCATTTAGGTGCAACGTCGCCATGTCTTTTTCGATAGTACCTGCAGTTTCATCCAAAGGAATGTTAAATGACTCAAATAACTTATCATAGTCAAAAATCCATTCCGGACCAGTTTGGGGTTCATGTGTATAACTTGTGACTTCAATATTATACACAATCTCCACAGTACCACTCTTTTTGTTAAAAACCCGTTTGTTTGGTGAGTTTGGCACATAACCCAGGAAGTATCCTTCGTCAGCCTTTTCACCAAACTTCGGTTGATGTTTTGTTCTTAAAAGTGTACATGGTACTCCAAACGGTTCGAATCCAGTTAAGTTAGGTGGCCTTTTATTCAAAATTTCATAACATGTTTTGTTCAATGATTTGACTGTAAGGACTCTATTTAAAATATGGCACGCGGTATTCACTGCCTCCCCCCAAAACATGGTAGGAAGCTTTGAATCCGAAAGCATAGTCCTTGCAGCCTCAATCAATGTTCTGTTTTTACGTTCGGCCACCCCATTCTGTTGTGGTTCATATGGTGCACTGAATTGATGCACGATGCCCTTTGATAGGCAATATACACCAATTACAGAGTTTTTAAATTCTGTCCCATTATCACTACGAATACTTTTAACCCTAGTTCCGTAGGAATTCTCCACTTGGTCTAAGAACCCGATGAGCTTCGCAGCCGTCTCGTCCTTTGTACCTAAAAAGAAAACCCAAGAAAAACGTGAGTAATCGTCGGTGATAACTAAGCAAAACCAACTACCTCCTATACTCCTTTTGTTGATAGGGCCGAAAAGGTCCATATGCAACAAATCGAATGTCGAGGCTATGGAATTCTGCTTCTTGGACTTGTGTGTCTTCTTGTGTTGTTTGCCCTTCATGCACGGTAGACACTTGTCTTCAAATTGAAAACTCTTCAGAGGCACACCTTGCACCAAACCATTCTTCGTTATGTAGTTCATTTTCCTTAGGTGCAAGTGAGCCATGCGTCTGTGCCACAAAACCGATTCCGTCTCCGAAGCTTTTGATAGTAAACAGATCGGACCCATCGAATTATCTGGCTTGTTCATGTCGAGCATGTACAAGTCATTCTTCCTTGGAGCCCGCATCAATATCCAATCTTCAGGTATCGTGAATCCCGGCTTTAGCACTAACGCCTCAGTGTCAGTAAATAACACCGAGTTCTTCTTATCACAGATTTGAGATACACTAATGAGATTATGAACCAGTTTATCAACGTGATAAACTTGATCCAATGTAATCGTCCCATTAGTGACTTCTCCAGTTCCAGTGATATTTCCTCCTTTGTTGCCAGCGAATGATACAAATCCCCTATTACCCTCCTTGAAGTCTGTGAGAAGACTTCTTTCCCCCGTCATATGCCTGGAGCAACCACTGTCGACGAACCACTTGTTGTTTGGACCGGTAGTTATCTCCTGCACATGAAAGAAAAATAGGTTAGTTATCACGGGGAACCCAAGCCATGACTGACTTGGTAATACCATTCTCGTCCACATACTTGAACTCTTTCAAATACCCATCTCGCCTTTCAGGTGACTTGGGCCTTTGAACTGAATTCTGTTGTGGTGCCGAGTGATTTAGATTCACTCTTTGCCTTTGAGTAGGCATTTGTTGTGGTGCTCTAGAATAAGTCTTATTATAATGCATTTCAGACTGTGATCCCTGAGCTTTTACCGGAACATATTGTCTAACAGGAGTATGTGACCTAATGGGAGTGTGTGACCTGCTAGGTGTGGTGCTCCTATAGACTTGTTGAGGTGCTGACCTAGATTGATTAAAGACACGATTCGGTGAATTTGTCCTAACCACTTCTTTTGGTCCAACCTTTACCGGTGTTTGTTTCACAACTGGTTTTGGTGCGGCCTGCACAGTTTTCTCGGTACTCTGAGAACTACTCGTGCTCGCCACACTTGGTGAGGGCTTAACAGGTGTTGGATTCACTGTCTTAGGGTTAACTTCTGCTTTCCTAACTGGACAGTGAGAAGCAACGTGCCCTTTTGCGTGACATCTAAAGCAAGACATCTTATCCATGGACTTTTTGGTTGGTCCCTTAGATCTAGGTGTCTCACTAGTGTCTAATGCCTTTGGTACATCTACAGTGTCTGTCTCTTCGACCTGGTCAGCCCATGAAATTTTCTGTTTTCCTGCAGGTGTTTCACTGGAGGAAGACACAAATTTCACTTGCTTGACCTTGACGGTTGAGTCAGTCACCTTAGGTGTATTATCAACTGTAGGCTCAGGAGTTGGTTCAGGTAGGTCCTCTAATTCTACTGACTTGTCAGTTTTCTCCTGAGGCTGAGGCACGTAATTTGCATTGAAAGGTGGAGGAATTTCGTGAAAACCTAGACCTACAGGCTTCTTAGACTGTCTTTGGGCATCTAAGACTTTCCCTAGGTTTAGGCTCGAATTCCTAAACTTTTCCAGCTTGCTATTGGCCTCTGCTACCTTAACCTTTGTCTCGGCTAGCTCTATGTCCTTGTCTTTCAGACTTTTGGTCAAGGCTTCTACGTGCTCATACATAAGTTCTATTCTAACACACTGCTCACTCAGTTTGTCTTTTAGAACGATTACATCTTGAGCATCAGCCTTAAGTTTTTCCTTTAAATCCTGTTTTATATCATTTAGGCTAGCATTTTCTATTTTCAAGTTTTCATTTTGAGCAGCTATGGTCTTATGTGAGTCTAAGACTAGATTTAACCTATCGTTAGAAGTAACACATAAAGCACATAAATCACGAAATAGAGAATTAGAGAGACTAACCTTAGAGTTATCAGATTCCACGTTGGCCATCTGAGCAGCAAACTCCAGCACGGTCTGATCATTCGCTTTCTCTACCCACATCGGACTGTGTCCCTTGTGGTCTGCTCATCCTCATCACAACCATTTTCCGTAACTTCAGCCATAAAAGCTCTAGCATTGGACTCCGGATGTGAACTCCAGTCATATGAACCATCTAGCTGTCTGTCAGAAGTGACATTTGAAATTAGACCCGCTAGATTGGCCTGACCGGATGAAGAACTCGGAAGATATCTCTGTTGGGACTGACTTTGGTACTGTCCTTGTTGCTGACTCTGCCCCTGGTATGACTCTACCTTCGGTCTTTGACACTCCCTCGCGAAATGTCCCAATCCCTGACAGTTGTAGCACTTGACCTTGGACTTATCAAATCCTATCCCCTTGTTATTCATCTGGAGATTCCTCCCAGTTCTCTTTATGAATCTCTTAACCCGTTGGGTTACCATGGCCAGTTGCCATTTAAGATCCATCTCCTCTAAGTCATCAGGGTCGACCTGATCGTAATCTTCATCCCAAAGAGCCGGATCATTAATCTTCCCTTGAACGCAATTTCCATATGCGGCTACAAACGAAGCAAGCAGATTCAGATGTTCTTCCGCCGACTTTGCGCTCATTGGCATCTTTGAATAGTTCTGACTTGTAGATGCCTGATTGACTTGAGGTTGCGGTTCTTCCGATCTTCCTAAACCCTAAGAACGCGCGATTGATTGAGTCTTCGGACTCTGGTGTCGATGACGTTTCTCCGGTGAAAAACGCTGTAGCACTCTTCTGATCAGCTGTCACTGATGATTTTGATGTCTTTCCAAAATACATAGCCGGATTTTGGACTTGCTCATAATCAGTCTCAGCCTTTATCATTTCGAAGTGATATGCCCTCAACGTTCCCACGATGTCATCTAGTGATTGAGCATAGTACTTATCTTCATTCAGCTTAATCATAGCCACATACATAGCCCATTTGGCTGGTAGGGCATCAAGAAGCTTATTGTTCTTGTCACTGTCCGAGTACTCAATGCCATGACTTTCAAGCTCTGTTATCAGATGATAAAATCGTGTGATAATATCATCCAACTGTTCATCCTTAAGAGCCTTGAAAATTGCAAACTGTTGGGTCAACAGCTCTGTACGCTTTCTACGTACCCGTGGATTACCCTCACACCGTTTCTGAAGAGACTCCCAAAGCTCTTTCGACGTCCTCTGAGTCCGAAATGTGTGCAAGATATCTTGAGGTAACGCCATTCGGATAATAGAGAAAGCTTTGTTTTCGGCTTCAAATAGTTTCTTGTCATCTTCTTTCATCATTTGATATGACAGAACCTTTTGACGGCCTTCTACCTCAGATACTGGTGGAATGTACCCTTCATCAATGCACACCCACATGCGCATATCGTTGAATCGTACAAAATCAGTGAATCTGTCCTTCCACCAGTAGTAATCCTCAACTTTCATCAGCTTAGGTGGTGCATTGGCCTTCCCAACTTCATGATCCATTTCAAGGAATTTCTGAAGGTTCGACATCTTTTCTGAAAGAATTTGAATTTGAACTTAATTAATTTAATTAGAAACTGATTTAAATTAACTTATTCGAATCTAGATAGATTCGAAACTAATTAATATGTAAGCTTTTGAAATGAAATTCGATTAAGTCTTAAAAGTTCAAGCAGATTCGAAATAATGTCAGATTCGAACAATCCCACAGATTCGAAGATATGTCAGATTCGAAGAACCCCTAGACTCGAGGACCCTTAGAATCGAAGGCACAAACAGAATCGAAAATCAGCAGATTCGAAGCTCAGACTCGAAATAGTAATAAACTCGAAACAAACTCGAAAGAATATAGACTCGAGATCCAATTCGAATGAATTAACAGATTCGACACACCACAGACTCGAAACTGACTGAAAGTGACTCGATAGGAGCGTATTTTGGTTAGACTCGAAAATAAAGAAAAACCCTAATTACTCCTATAGATTCGAGCGCCGCAAACTCGAAAAACGGCTAACACTTTGATTTTTTGACGTTTTACGGATTAAATCACTATTTTTCAAACGAAAAATAATGATTTCGACCAAAAAACGTGAAAAACCACAAAGTGTTTCCCGAATATGAATTTGCTCAGCCCAAAAACACGTTTTTGAGAGAAAAACCGTCCAACTAGCGTCAAGAAACCTAGAATGTTTCTGATGAACACGAAGAACACCACGAACACTCCGTAGTCTCTGATACCACTTGTAAGGTCTACCACTGACAGATCTATCTAGACGCGGACCCGTTAACGAGTGCGGAATCCTCGTTGACGGTCAGACGGACAACTCTCAACCAACGGAAACACGGAGACTATTAGACGCTGAACGAACGACACACGAACGATCCTACGTACTAATTCTCTCCGAAACGGGACTCACCTAGCTGATAAACTCGAGATCGCCTATTGCTTAATTCCTCACGAATTCTGCCAAAGGTCTACTAATGATTCGAGTCTATCCCTAATTATAGGCCCTGATTCGAGTCTGTTGTGGGCCAACCTCGAATCTGGCCTAAGGCCTCATTCGAATCTGTCCATCTGACAGATTCGAATCTAACCTATTCGAATCTAAGGATACATTCGAATCTATCACAGATTCGAATGTCTTCCTTTACATATTCGAATCTAGCCAATACATTTAAACACTTAAGTGATGAAACTTATGTTTTAACTTATGTTTGACATACTCTTTGACTTTTATGTTTGAACTTCTTGTAAACTTGTTACATCAAGTTCAAACACACAATCAATAACAGACAAACACATATTAAACATATATATCAAAACACTTGTTAATATTCAGAATGTTACTTAAATCATAACGCAGATCGATTAGACTGCTATCGTCACACAGGGTGTACCAACAAAATATCATATAAAAATTTTCTTGATTGTTCCCCCTGCACATGACAATCAGATTTAGTTCAATCTAAAAAAAATTAAAAACATTTAAATCACATGAGATTAACACAAAAATAAAATCAAGTAAAAAATTGTAAAATTAGAATTTTATTTTGTAGAACTGAATGTTTAAATCTACCGATTCAACATACCCAATTTGTATACCAAAAAATGAAATCGTTTTTCATCTAATGCTTTGGTAAACAAATCAGCTAGTTGATATTCAGTTGGTACAAAATATGATTTTACGTTACCATTTTCTACATGATCTTTTATGAAATGATACCAGATATCGATGTGTTTAGTTTTTGAGTGTTGTACCGGATTTGAAGCAATTGCAATTATACTCTGTGAATCACAATCAATAGGAATCTTTTGAGGTGTAAACTCGTAGTCTCTCAGTTGGCTCTTCATCCATAAACTTGTGAGCAGCAAGATGATACAGCAACGTATTCAGCTTCTGTTGTTGATAGTGACACATAGTGTTGCGTTTTGGATGACCAGCAGACGGGTTTGTCACCAAGGAATTGAAATGCTCCTGATGTACTTTTCCTGTCCATTTTATCACCTGTGTGATCAGCATCAAAAAAGGCAGTCAATGTAAATGATGATTCCCTATGATACCATAAACCTAAGTTTGGTGTACCCTTCAGATATCTTAAGATTCTTTTGGCAGCAGCCAAATGTGATTCTTTTGGATGTTCCTGATATCTAGCACAGACACATGTAGCAAACATAATATCATGTCTACTTGCTATTAAGTACATTAATGACCCAATTATTTCTCGATAATGAGTTGCATCAACAGGTTTCCCTGAAATGTCCTCATCGAGTTTTGATTTTAAATCAGGAGCCATGGGTGTTTTCATGGGAGTACTATTGACCATGTTAAGTATCTTTATCATGTCTTGAATATATTTCGACTGATTGATGAAAATTCCATCTGTCAGTTTGTAACATCCTCGGATTTAAATTATTGTAATTGGGATAATTAGATGAATTTTTGTAATAAGTTAAATTATTAAAAATGTTCATGTATTTGGATATTTAGAAGTTAGTTGCTATTTTATGAAATTATGAAATTTGAAAATTTAAATTCTTAGTTATTAAGTATGATAATTGTTAAAAATTGGTGATGTTGAAAATAATGATGAAAATCAGTATTTAATGGAACCGGATAAGTTGAGGGGCTAAAAGTGTCAATTGCCGAAATTTTAGAATAAAAGACCTTTGGTGTCTTTCATTCATTCACTTCACCATTTCAACTCAAGAATTCTCTCAAGCTCTCTCTCTCTAGAAATCTCTCTAAAATCTCTTCTGAAATTCGAATTTGCTGGAACAAAATTCGTGAATCCAAGCTGATTATTAACAAGATTTAGTCGGAATCAGGTAAGAAATTACATTCTAAGTTTTGGGGTTTTATTTTGAAAGTTTAAGGTTCAAAAATTGGATCTTTGAACTGAAAATCATTGTTGCATGTTGGATAAATCAGTGGGAAATCAATAGTTGAACTGCATTGAAGCTCCAGAAACAAGAATCGTACCTCAATTCGTCCAAAAAGGTAACAAAATCTGAATTTTATGAAGTTTTTGGTGTTCTTGAGTTTTTACTCATTTTTGGTCAAATCTGGACAAAATTGGTTGTAAATGATATAGAAAATGATGTAGAAACGTTCAATATATGTTAGTATAGCATTATTATGGATTGCATGTTGCTAGGAATGAATTTATGGAAATTTTAGTGCAAAACCCGTAGCTGCGAACTGCAAACCTGCTGGTGAACTCGGCGAGTTCAGGGGGAACTCGGCGAGTTCTCAAGAACATTTTGAATAAATCTTCAAAAATTCATAAGTGTTGGATCCGAATTCGGATGAGACCCGAAATTATATTAGACCGAAATCAAATTAAGAACCGAACTCGGATGGACCCGAATTCGGATGGGTCAACCCAATTCGGATGGGTCCGAAATTCGGATAGGAACTCGGCGAGTTCCTGTCCTACTCGGCGAGTTCTTTATATTTCTGGGTAATTCGGATGAGTTTAAAAGGATCCAAATTTATGGTCAAATAAACATACTTTTGGGATATTTTGGTACCATATTAAGGTATATAATGAAGGGTTATTTGAGAATGATAACACACTAAATGATGAGATCTAAATATGAGTTTCGGATGACGGTTCCGAATGTTGTAACACTTTTATTTATGCAAGTTGATGATAATTCATTAAAGAACATATAATGATGAAATGTTTTCCTTATGGAAATGAAACAGGTCCCTTGTGGTGTTGTTTAACCCACAGTGGGGTACTTTGTGGATCCGGTTGAAATTCCGAGGAGAAATAATATTGCTTAAAGATTAATAACGCACCCACTGTGAGTACCTTTGATTTTAACATTGCTGCATCTGCTTTATGTTTGCATTGCCTGCTGAGGCATGTTGTTTCATATTCGTTTGGCATTCTACTAACTTGTGTATATGTATTGATGCACATTCATACTTGTTGCATGTCCGTTCATTTGTTGTGCATCCTTTTGATGGGCCTGCGTGGTCGCATCTGTACTCTGATGTTACTGTGCTATATGACCCAGAGTTTGACACCTCTGTGGTCAGGATAGACAGTAAGTCATCTCTGATGTAATGTCTGCCTCAGATGGTTGGTTTTCTTATGCCGAGTGTCAGCTCGAATGAGCTGCGGCTCGGGTTTGCGTACCTTGGGTACGTGTGGAGTATACGGTATGTGTTACCGCGGTTACTCCGGGTGGCATCATAAAGATTTGTAGGATGTGTAAAATCATATGGTATTCACTAAGCATTCGCTTACCCCTTCAGTTGTTGACTTTTTACAGGAAAAGGGAAATCCGCTGCGGGACCATCTAGCTAGGACGTTTGTTGAAGTATTTGAAGATTTCTACTGTTTAACTTGGTATTTGGTTTATGGAATTACTGTTGTAATAAATTTGGGGATGATGTAATACTTTTGAGTTTGTAGACTTAGACGTGGAACCTATGTAGCACCGTAGAGTGTATGGCGAACTTGTATTATTTTATTTTCGTATTTTATTGCTTCCGCACTTTAATTAAGTTATCAGATCATTACATAACTGTTTGTTGGTGAATAATCCTGGCTGAACTGTAATTGGTGGTTAATGGCAAGGGTGTCACAGCTTATGGTATCAGAGCAGTAGTTTGAGATTGGTCTCAAACATTAAGTGATGATATGTAGTGATATTAAGTAATGATCTGAACTAAGATAGGTTACGATCTAGTAATCATAGGAAATTGATTATCATACGGGACAATTGGGTGGTGTCTTTAAATAAATGACATGTTACTAAATAAGTTATATGTTTTATATTACGAAACATGTCTGGAGGAGGAATGACACTAGAGGAAACAAGGGAAATGATGCTAGCCATGGTGGCTGAGCAAAATCGGATGATTCAAGATCAGTTTCGGGCTCGAGATGAGGCCGAAGCTAAGCGAAGAGAAGATCAGAGGAAGAATAAGGAAAGAGAGGGAAACAATGACGAACAAGATGACAACACTGGGTCATCTAATAAGCCCAGAGGTTGTCGGTTTAAGGACTTTAAGGGAAATGGAGCACTCAAGTTCAATGGACTGGGTGATGCTGTTGCCGCTTTGGAATGGATAACAGCCACAGAACGAACATTCCGAATCAGCGATTGTGCTGAGAAGGATATGGTCCTGTTCGCTACTGCAATGTTCACCAAAGACGCAGTAATGTGGTGGAATTCGATGGTGAATGCTTTAACTTTGGAGAAGGTATCTGTTATGTCATGGGCTGAGTTCACGGAAGTCTTTACTCAGCAATACTGCCCAGCCGATGAGCGCCGAAGACTAGAAGCTAAGTTTATGACGTTGATTCAGGGGACTAAGTCTGTGTCCCAGTATGCTGTAGAGTTCACGAGGCTGAGTTTGTTAGCGCCTCATCAGGTGGATACTGAGGAAAGGAAAGTGACCAGGTTTGAGGCTGGTCTTGATTTGGAAATCCGAAGGGTGATGAGCAATGTACGCTACCCCACATTTGCTGGTCTACTGGAAGCCGCCAGAAATGTGGAACAGATTTTAAGTATGTCAGGATATGTGATGGGGTCCGCTGCTGCTTCAGTTAGCCCAACTCAACCTTCACCACCGAAACGTCAACGCGAAGGAGGCTACTCTAGTTCTTCATGATCATCGCAGTACTCGCCGCAACAGTCTTATCGCCGACAGTCTGGTTCTTCGGGTCGTGCCTGTGCTTACTCTATCAACACTGAGCAGAAGTATTGTAACAAGTGTCATCTGGAACACTTCGGCAAGTGCACAAACGGGCGTGCGTGCTTTTGCTGTGGAGAGTTAGGCCACTTTCAGAATGAATGCCCATAGAAATCTGATTTTTGCCATAAGTGTGGGGTATGGGGGCACTATAGTCGGAATTGTCGAAAGAACGCTCCAGCAACTGCTGCTCCATCTTCAACCCGATCATCTGGAGGATCTAGTGGTCGTTCAGTCAATCGCCGGAACCAGCCACAAAGGGCACCAGCTCGTGCTTTTCATATTACTGCGAAAGAGGCTAGGGAAAACCCCGAGGTGGTTACTGGTATGTTTATTATTAATTCCATGCCTGCACAAGTTCTTTTCGATTCGGGTGCCAACCGTTCGTTTGTATCTACCATGTTTGCTCAACAATTGTCTGTGCCTTTATCAAAGTTATCTGCTATACTTGACATTGAAACTGCTAGTAATACTCTAGTCAAAGTAGATCATGTATACCGAAACTGCACCTTAGTGATTGAAGATGTAGTCTTCAATTTGGACTTGATACCGATTGAGTTTAGTGAATTTGACGTGATTATCGGGATGGATTGGTTGATAGAGAATGAAGCCCACATAGTATGTAAGAAGCGGATGATAAAGATAACTACTCCAGATGGGCGCGAGATTTGTATTTATGGGGATAGGAGGAGCGGGGATCTGTTCTTATTGACCATTGCAAAAGCCCGAAAGCTTGTTGCAAAAGATTGTGACGCCTACCTGGCATATGCTATTGATGCCAAGGCTGAGAAGAAGACTTTGGCCGATGTGCCTGTTGTTTTACAATTCCCGGATGTGTTTCCGGAAGACTTGTCTGGCGTGCCGCCTGAGAGACAAGTGGAATTTCGAATTGATTTGATCCCTGGAGCTGCGCCGGTAGCTCGTTCTCATTATCGCCTTGCTCCTACTGAAATGAAAGAGATGATGACACAACTCCAGGAGTTATTGGACAAGGGTTTCATTCGACCGAGTTCATCGCCGTGGGGAGCTCCGGTGTTATTTGTTAAGAAGAAAGATGGCACGATGAGGATGTGCATCGACTACCGGGAGCTGAATAAGTTGACAATCAAGAACAAGTATCCGCTGCCGCGAATAGATGACTTGTTTGATCAGTTACAAGGAGCTTGTGTCTTTTCTAAGATTGACTTGAGGTCGGGGTATCATCAGTTAAAAGTTCGAGAGGAAGATGTGCCTAAGACAGCTTTTAGGACACGTTACGGGCATTACGAATTCTTGGTTATGCCTTTTGGGTTAACCAATGCCCCGGCTGTTTTTATGGATTTAATGAACCGAGTTTGTAGACCGATGTTAGATAAGTTGGTGATTGTGTTCATTGACGACATTTTGGTGTATTCAAAGTCTGAGGCCGAACATGCTGGTCATTTAAAGGAATTGCTAGAACTGCTAAGAAAAGAGAAGTTGTATGCCAAGTTCTCAAAATGTGAGTTTTGGCTGCAACAGATTCAATTTTTGGGACATGTGATTTCGGGGGCCGGAATTTCTGTAGATCCGGCTAAGGTAGAAGCGGTAAGGAATTGGGAGCCGCCTCGTTCAGCTACAGAAGTCAGAAGTTTTCTGGGGCTGGCGGGCTATTATAGGAGGTTTATCAAGGAATTTTCAAAGATCGCAGTTCCTTTAACTACATTAACGAAGAAAAATGCACCGTTCATATGGGAAACCGTGCAGCAAGAGGCATTTGAGATATTGAAGAAGACATTAAGCGAAGCACCGATACTTGCTCTACCAAAGGGCAATGAGGAATTTGTGGTATACACGGATGCTTCGAGGTTGGGGCTTGGTGCGGTATTGATGCAACGCGGGAAGTAATTGTGTATGCCTCAAGACAACTTAAGCAGCATGAAAAGAACTACTCAACTCATGATCTTGAGTTGACAGCTGTCACTTTTGCTTTGAAATTGTGGAGACACTATCTCTATTGAACTAAGTGTCAGCTATACACGGATCATAAGAGCCTGAAGTACATTTTCAGCCAGAAAGAACTTAACATGAGGCAGAGACGTTCGATGGAACTAATAAAGGATTATGACTGTGAGATCCTTTACCATCCTGGAAAGGCTAACGTGGTAGCCGATGCTTTGAGTCGCAAAGCATATGCTAAGGATTGCTGTTACATGATGACGTCTACAATGCTGACCTCCACTATTATTGATGATGTCAAGGCCGCTTAAGAGGAAGCCTTGAAGGATGAGAATGTTGGTAATGAAGATATAAGGGTGCAAATGAAGAATATGGAAACTAGTGAATCGGGTTTGAAAGGAATTTACGGAAGAATCTGGGTGCCAAAGTATGGAGGCATGAGAAATGTGATAATAGAAGAAGCTCATCAATCGATATTTTCTGTACATTCCGGGAGCACAAAGATGTACAACGAGCTGAAAGCAGACTTTTGGTGGCCGGGATTGAAGAAAGACATAGGTCGGTACGTGGAGAGATGCAGAACTTGTCGGTTAGTGAAAGCCGAACACCAGCAGCCTTATGGTAGTTTGCAACCGCTTCCCATTCCGGAATGGAAGTGGGAGCATATCACTATGGACTTTGTCACGAAGTTGCAGAAAACTAGGCGTCAACACGATGCAATTTGGGTGATCGTTGATAGATTGACCAAATCGGCACACTTTATACCGATTCGGGAAGGCTATTCTTTGGAAAAGTTAGCACAGATTTATGTGGCTGAGATAGTTTCTAGACACGGGGTGCCAAAGTCTATTGTATTGGACCGGGACAGCCGATTTACTTCTAACTTTTGGTCGGCATTACAAGAAGGGTTAGGAACGAGGATTGCTATGAGTACCGCCTACCGTCCGCAAACTGATGGTCAAAGTGAAAGGACCATCCTATAATGCCTCATTGAAGATATGATGCGGTCGTGCATACTGGATCTCGGTGGTAATTGGGACGATCATTTGCCACTGATCGAGTTTTCATATAATAATAGTTACCACGCGACGATCAAGAAAGCGCCGTTTGAGGCATTATATGGGAGAAGGTGTAGGACTCCTACGTGTTGGAGAGAAACCGGCGAAACGCCGATTGCTGGGCCGGCATTATTACAGGAAACGAATAAGAAGATTCAGTTGGTGAGACAGAATATGAAAGTGGCTCAGGATCGTCAGAAGAGTTATTACGACAGGAGAGGTGTTACACGTTTTGGGTTTATTTAAAGGTGTCACCTATGAGAGGTGTTACACGTTTTGTAAAGAGAGGAAAGTTGGCTCCGAGATTCGTCGGAACATTCAGGATTATTGAGAAAGTAGGGAATCAGTCATATCGTTTAGAATTGCCTGAAGAAATGTCGGGCATACATCCGGTGTTCCATGTGGGGAACCTTAGAAAGTCGTTCACAACCGAAAACGAAGATTGGGCTGACCACACTGAGCTGCAGATTGATGAAAGGCTCCGGTATGTTGAAGAGCCGGAGTGTGTGTTAGATACAAAAGTGAAGAAATTGAGAAGCAAGGAAATTGAAATGGTGCTTGTATGTTGGAAGCATCACAAAGGATCCAATCATACGTGGGAGCCTAAGTCTGAAATGTCGAAGAAGTATCCGCAACTGTTCGAATCCGAGTAACTTCGAGGACGAAGTTGAGCGTGGTGGAGCATGCTGTAACATCCTCGGATTTAAATTATTGTAATTGGGATAATTAGATGAATTTTTGTAATAAGTTAAATTATTAAAAATGTTCATGTATTTGGATATTTAGAAGTTAGTTGCTATTTTATGAAATTATGAAATTTGAAAATTTAAATTCTTAGTTATTAAGTATGATAATTGTTAAAAATTGGTGATGTTGAAAATAATGATGAAAATCAGTATTTAATGGAACCGGATAAGTTGAGGGGCTAAAAGTGTCAATAGCCGAAATTTTTGAATAAAAGACCTTTGGTGTCTTTCATTCATTCACTTCACCTTTTCAACTCAAGAATTCTCTCAAGCTCTCTCTCTCTAGAAATCTCTCTAAAATCTCTTCTGAAATTCGAATTTGCTGGAACAAAATTCGTGAATCCAAGCTGATTATTAACAAGATTTAGTCGGAATCAAGGTAAGAAATTACATTCTAAGTTTTGGGGTTTTATTTTGAAAGTTTAAGGTTCAAAAATCGGATCTTTGAACTGAAAATCATTGTTGCATGTTGGATAAATCAGTGGGAAATCAATAGTTGAACTGCATTGAAGCTCCAGAAACAAGAATCGTACCTCAATTCGTCCAAAAAGGTAACAAAATCTGAATTTTATGAAGTTTTTGGTGTTCTTGAGTTTTTACTCATTTTTGGTCAAATCTGGACAAAATTGGTTGTAAATGATATAGAAAATGATGTAGAAACGTTCAATATATGTTAGTATAGCATTATTATGGATTGCATGTTGCTAGGAATGAATTTATGGAAATTTTAGTGCAAAACCCGTAGCTGCGAACTGCAAACCTGCTGGTGAACTCGGCGAGTTCTCAAGAACATTTTGAATAAATCTTCAAAAATTCATAAGTGTTGGATCCGAATTCGGTTGGGGCCCGAATTCGGATGAGACCCGAAATTATATTGGACCGAAATCAAATTAAGAACCGAACTCGGATGGACCCGAATTCGGATGGGTCAACCCAATTCGGATGGGTCAACCCAATTCGGATGGGTCCGAAATTCAGTGAAGGGTCCGAAATTCGAATAGGAACTCGGTGAGTTCCTGTCCTACTCGTCGAGTTCTTATATTTCTGGGTAATTCGGATGAGTTTAAAAGGATCCGAATTTATGGTCAAATAAACATACTTTTGGGATATTTTGGTACCATATTAAGGTATATAATGAAGGGTTATTTGAGAATGATAACACACTAAATGATGAGATTTAAATATGAGTTTCGGATGACGGTTCCGAATGTTGTAACACTTTTATTTATGCAAGTTGATGATAATTCATTAAAGAACATATAATGATGAAATGTTTTCCTTATGGAAATGAAATAGATCCCTTGTGGTGTTGTTTAACCCACAGTGGGGTACTTTGTGGATCCGGTTGAAATTCCAAGGAGAAATAATATTGCTTAAAGATTAATAACGCACCCACTATGAGTACCTTTGATTTTAAGATTGCTACATCTGCTTTATGTTTGCATTGCCTGCTGAGGCATGTTGTTTCATATTCGTTTGGCATTCTACTAACTTGCGTATATGTATTGATGCACATTCATTCTTGTTGCATGTCCGTTCATTTGTTGTGCATCCTTTTGATGGACCTGCGTGGTCGCATCTGTACTCTGATGTTACTGTGCTATATGACCCAGAGTTTGATACCTTTGTGATCAGGATAGACAGTAAGTCATCTCCGATGTAATGTCTGCCTCAGATGGTTGGTTTTCTTATGTCGAGTGTCAGCTCGAAGGAGCTGCGGCTCGGGTTTGCGTACCTTGGGTACGTGTGGAGTATACGGTATGTGTTACCGCGGTTACTCCGGGTGGCATCATAAAGATTTGTAGGATGTGTAAAATCATATGGTATTCACTAAGCATTCGCTTACCCCTTCAGTTGTTGACTTTTTACACGAAAAGGGAAATCCGCTGCGGGACCATCTAGCTAGGACGTTTGTTGAAGTATTTGAAGATTTCTACTGTTTAGCTTGGTATTTGGTTTATGGAATTACTGTTGTAATAAATTTGGGGATGATGTAATACTTTTGAGTTTGTAGACTTAGACGTGGAACCTATGTAGCACCGTAGAGTGTATGGCGAACTTGTATTATTTTATTTTTCGTATTTTATTGCTTCCGCACTTTAATTAAGTTATCAGATCATTATATAACTGTTTGTTGGTGAATAATCCTGGGTGAACTGTAATTGGTGGTTAATGTGGCAAGGGTGTCACACGGTTGTTTTACTTGTAATCCCAAGAAAAAATTTATTCCACCCATCATGCTCATTTCAAATTTTTGGGACATTAAAAATGCAAACTTTTTGCGAAACTCAGTCTTTGTAGACCCAAATATTATATCATCCACATATATCTGAATAAGTATGATATCGGGACCCTAACATTTAATAAATAGGGTAGCGTTCACTGCACCTTTGTTGAAGCCACATTTTAAAAGATAATTTGATAGGGCATCATACCATACTCTTGGTGCTTGTTTAAGGCCTATATATACATGATCAGGCTTTGAAGGATCAGTAAATCCTTCGGGCTGATATGTATATACTTCATCAGTTAACTCCTCAATTAAAAATGCAGTTTTTACATCCATCTGATATACAATAAAGTTTTTATGAGTTGCAAACGCTAAAAACATTCTAATCGCTTCTATCCGGGCAACAGGGTCAAAAGTTTCATCATAATGGATTCCATCCTGTTGACTGTATCCTTTGGCAACGAGTCTCTCTTTGTTTCGAATGATGACACCGTGTTCATCTTTCTTTTTCTTGAAGATCCATTTCGTGCCAATGATTGATTTGTCATTTGGACGTTCGACCAATCCCCAGACTCTCAACCTCTCGAATTGATTGAGCTCCTCTTGCATCGCTACAATCCAGTCAGCATCCAGAAGAGCTTCCTTCACCGTTTTGGGTTCTATCTTGCTCATAAAATTTGAGAAGAGACATTCATTCATGGTAGCTCTCCGGGTTTTTACTGAGGTAGAGGGATCACCAATTATATTTTCAGGTGGGTGGTCCCTTTTCCATTTAAATGAGTAAGGATAAGGTTGAGGTTGTTCTTGATTGGGATTTAAGTCTAGGTACGGTGTACGGGGGATTTGTTCTGAAATTGATGCAATATCAACTGAGGTAGGAGATTCAGAAGTTTCACTATTCAAGGGAGCATTTTGAGATTCTAGAGCAGAAAGTTGTACACTTTCACTAGGAATGTGTACATCAGTCGTTAAAACCTCTCCAGTCTCTTCAGAAATTTGTTAATGTGAATGATTGGAGACTACAACAGGATCTTCAGTAACCCTGTCATCAACCAAAATTTGAACAACAGATTTGGTCTTTTCAAAGTAGTCTTCATAAAAATTTTCAAACAGTTTATTTAAATCATTCATATCAATAATAAGCTCTTGTGACTTCACAGAAGTCGACTGATTAGACTCAGGTCCAGAACTGGCGTGTCCAGGAGCCATTACAATTCCTTCGTCAAATTTCACATTTACGCTCTCGTTGACAGTCTTCGTCCGTTTGTTGTAGACCCGGAATGCCACCGATTCTTTCGAGTATCCAATGAATATGCCTTCATCAGCTTTCTGATTAAATTTTCCCAAATTATCTTTATCATTCAAGATGAAACACCTGCATCCAAAGACATGGAAAAATTTAACATTAGGTACTCGTTTATTTATCAGCACATAAGATGTTAGTCTGAATCTTTTATTTATGATGGATCTGTTCTGGGTGAAACACGCAGTAGCCACAACTTCAGCCTAGAGGAACAACTGCAGATTAAAATATGCAAGCATCGTCCTAGCAGATTCCACAAGCGTACGGTTTCGTCTTTCAACTACTCCATTTTGTTGTGGGGTACAAGCTGCCAAAAATTGATGCGTTATCCCAACAGATGTCAGAAATGTCTCGAGGGACTTGTTCTTGAACTGTGTACCATTATCAGATCTAATGGTCTAACCTGAAATCTACAACTTAACTTGAATCTTGCGTATGGAGTCAATGATTATCTCTGTAGCTTCAGACTTGGATCTCAGGAAGAAAACACATGTGTATCTTGAATAATCATCTACAATGACCAACACATATTTCTTCTTGTTGATGCTTTATACCCGCATAGGCCTGCATAAATCTATATGAAGAAGTTCCAATGGCCTAGTTGAAGAATGTTCAACCTTTGATTTGTATGACACCCTCACCATCTTCCCTTTTTCACATGCAGCACACAACTGCTCCTTTTGAAATTGGAGAGTCGGTAGACCTTTAACTAAACCACCTTTTGCAAGATTGGTCAGTTCTTTGAAGTTCAAATGAGATAGACGGCGATGCCACAACCAGGATTCTTTTGATGTTGCCGTTGACAGTAAGAAACATCTTTCTTTAAGTTGATATTGGCTAAGTCCATGGAGTACAAATTGGTTTTCCTATTTCCAGCGAGGATTTCCTTCCCTTCCCCAGATCTTATACTACAATTATTAGCCTTGAAATTTACTTCCAACCCTTTATCTCATAGTTGGCTGATGCTGAACAGATTATGACCAAGACCATCAACGTGGATACCTTCTGAATTGTTATCTTGTCGTATTCCAGACTTCCATAACCTTTGATCGGACAAAACTGATCGTTGCCAAATCTTACCGTCCCACAGAATTTGTCAACAAAATTCGTTAGGGTGTCTCGTTGTCCGGTCATATGCTTGGAACATCCGGAGTCAAGATACCACACATGATTTACATATAAAACGAAGTAAAACGTGAGGTACCCACTTATAGTTGGGTACTTTGAAGGTTGGTAAATCATGCGGTATTTCTTCAAGTATATTAACAGATAAATTCTTTGTTTTTGGAACCCACTTTTGAACAGTCTTTTTTGGTATCCATTTTTGTACAGTTCTTTTTGGAACTGATTTTGAAATGCGTTTCTTTAGATCCTTATGTTGTTTAAAACTGGGAACCTTATTCTTTGGCACCATAAAAACTTATCAGATTTATACAATGATTTCACATTCAAAGCACAAGAATATCTAAAAGCATGACATGAGCAGAATTCAACGAAAACAATTCAGCACGAGAATATTTAGCCATTGTTTAATAGTTGGTTTATTACAGACAGATTTTTCAACAGATCTAATCCTATCTGTAAAACTTTTGTATTTAACTCCCCATTCCTTTCTAAAACTCGTCTTTTTCTTTTCCTGATGCTTCTTTCTCCACACTTTCTTCGATGAACTTTTCACAGAATTATCTGACATAATAGAAGAACATGATTTAGTCGATTTAGAATCAGTTTTAATCTGTAAAACTTTCTTACCATCGGAAGCATTTCCTATGTTTGCAGTTGAACCTTTGAGGAAGAAGATTCACCTTTTCCAAATTTTGGAGTAACAAAAGTAACTTTTGTTTGCTCCTTCTTATGTAAAACATGTGATGACACTGATTTAACCGTAGAATCTGTAGGTATTCTTTTCAAAATACTTACTGGTTCTTTTGGTTTATCGGTTTGTTTATCATGGAGTGATTTAATAAACTCATCAATTTTGACAAACATTTCCTTTAATGAATTAAAATCAGAGTTCATATACAGATCAAAATCTATTTCTGAATTGATAGAATCAGGTTGAATTGAAGATTTCTGATCTGGTTGAGTTATGCTTTCAGACTAGTTTTTCAGTTTTATTTCCAAATCTTTAATCTCAACCTGAAGCTTTTCATTTTCAGATTCAAAAGTTTTAATCTTAAATTCAAGATCAGAATTAATCTTTTCAGGAATTGAGTTTGGAATGTATGGCTTTTGAATGGAAGACGTATTTTCAGATAAATCTTTATCAAAATATACTCTTCCGAAATGCATGAATTTTGATAACTGTCATTAAGCTTGTTTTAATCCAAAGTATTTTGTATTTTGTCTTTTCTCAACCTTTTCGATCTTCAGCTGATTCTACCTCATCTGATGCTTTTAAAAATACCATTTTCAATCCTAAATTTATATATCTAACATCATAAAAAGTTGGTGAAGACGAAATAGCTTTTGTTAGATATTTAAAATTTGTCCAACCAATACCTGTTTTTGAATTATAAAATTTGGTATCTTTTGGTTGATTCAAATGGATTGTTTGATCCGTTTGACCTCTTTCAAGAAACTTATCTTCCAAGGATTTGATTTTCTCATACAACTTTGTTCTTTCATCAAAGATGGAAAGATATTTTACAGAATAACTTGCTGATTCCAACTCAGCTAATTTAAGTTTTTTATTTTTAAGTCAAAATATATTGTTACTCAGCTTTTGATTCTCACTTTGAATTTCATTGTATTTTTCTTGCAAATCAGAAACTGATCTTAATGCTAATGCCTTATCTTTTGAAAAATCTAACACTAAAGCATGTTCATGTCGTAATTTATTTTACAAAGATTGGGCATTCTTTTTCTCGGCTTTCAAAGATTTTTCAGAACGTTTCAGCATAAAAGCCATTTGAGCAAGTTTTTGTTCCATCTCACAGGAATTATCGTCATCAGATTCAGAATTAGATTGTACCTCAGGTGTCTCTCTGAATTGTCTGAGGCATCTGAATCTGACTCATCATCGTCTTGATTTTTGTTGCATCCAGCTTCTCCTGTGGCCATCAATGCCTTATCTTCTCTCATTTCATTCTCTACATCAGAATCCCTTGTCTCATCAGCTTCATCATCTGTCAGTCCTACCCAGACCTCATCTTCAGCCAACATTGTAGATTCACTCAACTCAGATTCATTTAAAACTTTCGAATTCAGACAGATATGTGCATCTTCATCCAGAATGTCTTCATCCTCGGACAGTTTAAGCCAGTGGTCATCCTCAGCCATTAATACCTTACTAGCTTCCTTTTCCTTTGCCAGCAGTGCCTTCCGAGTATAATAGTCTGAATTCTTGACTACTGGCAGACTGCATTCCTTTGCAAAGTGACCTAATTTGCCACAGTTATAGCACTTCTGTTCAGCTTCTTTCTTGGCATGCTTATCAGACTTCTCATAATTTTCAAGCTTCTTACCACTGCTTTCCCCAGATTTATTATATTTATATCTTTTCTCATATTTTCTGGAGTCTGTCTTGTATCGCATCTTGTTATTTGTCGGTTTGTGATAGAACTTTTTCAGGAAAGCCTTTGTTAGTAAAGCCATTTTCTTTTTCATCTCCTTAATCTCTGAGTCTGCCGATGAATCTGTGGATTCTGACTCAGATGAACTGCTACTCAAAACAACCCGCTTCTCCTTCAACTTGTATTTGTACTTTTTATCTACAAGGAGAGCCAGTGGATCAATAACTGCTTTTTCAGCCTATGTTTTCCCGGAAACTTTCCTTAAAACAACTTCCTGATAGTTGTTCAAGTTCTCAAACACCATATGAAAATCCATATCATCAATCTCTTTCGTCTGTTGCATGATCATAGTGTATTTATCCCATTCAAGAATTTGACGTTTATATCTAGATTTGACTTTGTCACCCGGTTTCTCTTTATTTCACTTACGAGGTTGACAAATCTCAGATAAGTATGCTCTAACAGCTCTCCTTCTCTAGCTCTAAAATTTTCAAACGTCATCAGGCTGTTTCTCACTCTGTTCGTAACTGCTTTGTCTGACCCTCTCATAAGCTTACACACCTCATCCCAGATGGATTTGGCTGTGCTTGTATTTGTCAGACTGATATATATGTCATTCGGGATAGAAATCAACAAGAGCTTTCGGGCTGTTTTATCTCCCAGCTTTCTCGTTTCTGAGTATCAGACATATTGGTGATCTCTGTAGTTCTCTCCGGTGTTGGAGGATTGCCGTTTGGTACAGCTGGATTTGTTTCAACAAATATTGCTGGTCCGTCTGTCAGGGATTTCAACATCTCCTCTGATTGATCATGGAAACTGATGAATTCCAAAAACCATTCCCTCCACTGTACTTACTCACCTCTATAAAGAATAGGAGGTTTGGTTTCCGAACACATGGCTAGTGCATCTTTTGACATTGTGATTTGATTAAACAGAATCTTCCAAGATCTTTTAATGGAAATTGATTGATTTTGAATGAACACTGAATGAATGATCAAACTTGAATTAAGTATGATCATACTCAAATCAAGAAGAGTAAAACTCGAATATCAAAGGCTCAAACTCGATGAACAAAGAGTGAAACTCGATCAGTGAATAATGGAACTCGAATGTAGAAGGATAAAACTCGAATCAAAGAGTTATGAAACTCGAACAAAGAAGGTTGAAACTCGAATTGTGAAGTGCAAAACTCAAATTGGTCTTTATGAAACTCGAATTTAAAGTGATAAAACTCAAAGCATTAGTAACAAAACTCGGATGACAAGTCAATAAACTCGATTGAAACTTTATCAACTTGAATTGGGTTTGATTAAACTCTAATATAGTTTGATAAAAATCGAATGCACTTGAAATAAACTCAATTTATGTTTGATCAAACTCGAATTAAAGATTAATAAAACTCGAATGATTTTTTGTTTAAAACTCGATCACAACAGAACCAAACTTGATCAACAAAAGCTCAAACTTGACGAAATCTTGATACAACTCGATTAATTCTACAACAAACTCGATCATTACTTCCTTCAAACTCGATTAAAACATGATACAAACTCGATTAAAGCTTTATTTTCAATATGATTCGAGTTTTAACAGATTTGAAATGTTCTAGGTTCAAATTTCAAAACTTTCACTTAAAATTAATGAATTGATCTCAAATTGTAATCGAAGGTGCCTTTTACACACACAAACACTTTTTGTGAAAACAACTTGACCAATTTCAGATCAAAACCCTTGAATTTGTCAAAAACAGTCAAGAACACTCAAAACCCGAAAATTCACAAAAATTCAAAGAACTTTTTGTGTGTTTGGAGTTGGAATCTGAGATTATTTGATTCAATCTTTTCGTCTTGGAAACCTCTTCCTTCGATCCAAAAAACCAATTCAAAACATCCACAGAATAAAAACCCTTTGAAGATTTTTCTGAATTCTGAAAATATTTTTTGATGTAATAGTGTTCTTAAAAAAACATTTTCAGATTCAAAATCAATTCAAATCAGCCATATTAGGCTCTGATACCAATTGATATTCTAATAAAATCAATCACAATCAATATATGAACAATCAAGATCAAGATCAGATGCAACTAACCGAATGAATTTATTCAACAGAGACGATTACAATGAAAATATTGAATGCACAAAACCCTAGGTCAACTTCCGAGGCTAAAGCAAAACGGAAGGCTGAGAAAAGAAAGAACAATGAACAACAACAACAAGGAGAACAAGAGGACAGACAAGAAGACACTGGTTCTTCTAATACATCATATGGTTGTAGGTTTAAGGACTTCAAGAGTAACGGGGCTATTACGTTTGATGGAACTGAAGATGTGGTGACGGCACTAGAGTGGATCACCACCACCGAAAGAACTTTCCGAATCTACGACTGCGCTGAAAAGGACATGGTCCGGTTTGCAACTGCAATGTTTGCAAGAGACGCAGTCATGTGGTGGGATGCCATGATTAATGTGCGGACGATGGGAGTAGTGTCGCACATGTCCTGGAATGAGGTCAAGGAAGTTTTCTCCCAACAATACTGTCCTGCCGATGAGAAGCGTCGTCTAGAGGCGAAATTTTTAAATCTGACCCAAGGAACAAAGACAGTTACACAATACGCTGTCGAGTTCACTCGTCTAAGTTTGTTCGCACCCCATCAAGTCGATACGGAGGAAAGGAAAATATGTCGGTTCGAGGCTGGTTTGTATTATGAAATTTACCGAACGATGAGCAGCGTTTGGTACACAACTTTTGCTAGTATGTTGGAGGCTGCTCGAAATGTAGAGCAGATTGTGTTTCTATATGGGTACGTCATGGGGTCAACTGTTGCAGTACAGACTCAACCGTCGCCGCCAAAAAGGCAACAGGAGACTGGATCATCCCGATCCTCTCCGTAATCAAATTAACCATCTTCTTCGCCAAAGAAGGGAAAGGCCTTTTCGGCCAATACTGAAATAAGGGACTGCAGGCGATGCAGGAAGACGCACTCTAGAGTGTAAAACTCAAGATATGTACTGTTTCTGCTATGGGCAGAAGGACCATCATTGGGATCATTGCTCACGAAAAAGCGATGTGTGCTACAACTGCCATAGACTTGGCCTCTTTGCCAAAGACTGCCCAAGGCCCCCAAGAGATCAAAGTGCTCAGCAATCAACAACAAGATCTTCTAGAGCTTCCACTGCTCGTAGAAATCAAACTCAGAGGGCTCCAACAAGCGCTTTTCAGATCACAGCTGAGGGAGAAAAAAAATGACCCGGAGGTGGTCACTGGTATGTTCCTCGTAAATTCAATTCCTGCACGTATTCTCTTTGATTCTGGAGTCAATCGTTCGTTTGTCTCCACTTCATTCGCACGTCAACTTAACATGCCTACATCAAATTTACAGTTTATGCTTGACATTGAAACTGCTAGCAACATGTTAGTCAAGGCTGATAAAGTATATAGGAATTGCACTTTACTTATAGAGGATGTAGTGTTCAACTTAGATTTAATTCCTATGAAATTCGGAGAATTTGATGTCATAGTGGGTATGGATTGCCTTGTCCATAACGAGGCTCAGATAGTGTGCAAGAAAAGAATGATCAAGATTACTACCCCTGAGGGCCGAGACATTTGTATCTATGGTGACAGAGAAAAAGGAGACTTATGCCTTATTTCAATCGCTAAGTCCTGAAAGCATGTTGCTAAGGGTTGTTTTGCCTATCTAGCCTACGCTGTTGATGCAAAGGCTGAAATTAAATCTCCTTCCACCGTTTCAGTTGTTTCTGAATTTCCAGTTCTCTTTCGAGAAGATATCTCGGGATTGCCATCTGATCGTCAAGTAGAATTCTGCATCGATCTTGTTCCCGGAGTTGCTCCAATAGCAAAGGCTCCCTCCCGCTTAGCCCCTGCAGAAATGCAGGAGATGATGAAACAATTACAGGAGCTATTAGACAAAGGTTTCATTCGCCCAAGTTCATCTCCTTGGGGCGCTCCTGTATTGTTTGTTAACAAGAAGGATGACACATTGCGTATGTGCATCGACTACCATGAACTCTACAAAGTGACAATCAAGAACAAATACACATTGCGCCACTACTACAAAATTGATCTATGGTCACGGTTTTGTCCAAATTGTCTGGCCACAGTTTTTGTTATTGACGTGGCTAATGGGTCATATATTAACTTGTATTATTATGATAGCCACAGTTTATCTCAATAACTGTGACCATTGCAAATCGCATTCAAACCTTAAGCCACGGTTTAACATAAGGATCGTGACAAAGACTTGTCACGGTTGCCACATTGTTACCAAATGTCATTGTTTGTCACAGTTATTTGTTTGATGTCTATAATAATCTTGTGATAGTTATTAACTGTGACGATAAATATGTATATGGTCACAGAAATTGCTTTCGGTGACCAAAGGGACACCCTAAAGTCTAACTGTATGAGTCTAAATTATATTGTGGAATTAGTCACATGAATAAACTGTGACAGAAGGCTAATCTATATGGTCACGAAATCGCTTTGTGTGACCAAAGGGTGGAGTTCATTAGCCACGTATGGTAAAAGAAAAACATTGTGACTATAAGTGTTTAATAGTCATGATTTAGTTGATTAAGTGTGTCCAAAAGTAAACAATTGTCATGAAATAAGAATATTATTGTGACTATCAGTCACAGTTTAGTTTCTTATGTGTGTCTAATAGTATAAAATATTCATAATAAAAGAGAAAAATGTGACTAAATATTTTTTTTGTCACGATTTAATTTCTTTTATGTATATAAAAGTAATTAATAATTACGGTTTAAGAAAAAAACATATCACCATAATTATGTTTTGGTCACAGTTTAACACACACAAGCATGTAACTATTAATATTTAAAGGTGACAGATTAAGTTTTTATGTGTGTCTAGATGTAAACAATAGTAATAGTAAAATGAAAAAGATGTGATTATAAATATATTCAAGTCACAATTTAATTTGTTTTGTGACTAAAAGCTAACAATCTCACACATTAAAAAATTTCAATACAAGGAGATTTTTTTGTCACGGATTAAACAAATTTGTGACTATTAATATTTAATGTGACGGTTTATTGTTTTTATGTAACTAAAAGTAAACAATAGTCATGGTAAAAAGTGTTGTGACTTTATTTTTTTAATGATCATGGTTTAGTTAATTTTTTATTAGTGTGTAAAAGTAACAGTTTAATGATAAAAGAAAAAACAGTAACTATAAGTATATTATGGTCACACGAAGAATTGGTTTGTGTGACTAAAAGTAATCAGTGGTCACGGTTTAAGTGAAAAAAATGTCCCTATAAGTATTTTTGTCACGGTTTATAAAAAGCAAACAAGTGACTATTAATAGTTAAACAATTAAACAAGACGACTAGATTTATTATATGTATCTAAAGGTAAACAATAGTCATGATAAAAAAAGAATATGTGACAATAAATATTTTATGTCTACGACTTAATTTGTTTTGTGTGGTTAAACATAATAAATGGTCACAATTTTAAAAAAGCATGTCAGTATAAGTAGTTTTTTGTTACGGTTTGAAAAAGCGAACATGACTACTAGAATTCAATGGTTACAAATTAATTTTTTGAAATCTCTAAAAGTAAACAACAATCATGGTAAAAGAAAAACATTTTGACTAGAATAATTTAGTTTCTTATGAATGTCTAAAAGTAAACAACATTCATCACAAAGAAAAAAATGTAACTATAAATTTAGTAAAATTCGTTTAGTTATTGAATGAATTACTTAGCTTAGCGGTAATGCCTATTATCTTTGCCCCTGAGATCATGGGTTCAAATCCTCTTATGCGGTTTTTTTAGTACCTTTTGTTTATTTATTTTAATTAAATATTAAAATAAATACATTTTATTATTTATTTATTTTATTAAATATTGAACTTAAATATATATATTTTATTAATATCACATATTTGGTATCTTATAGTAAAGTGTGCAACATAAATAGTTTATTATTATTTTTTGCTTATATACAAATTTTATTTAAATAAATTTCATTACCAAGTATAGCATTCTATGATCTAAACTTTTATTATATATTGTATTAATCTACTTTAAATTTACTAACTATAGCAATCTACTTTCTTATAATTCATGATTATAACAAATAGTCATGTTACCGTTATGGGTCAATTTAAAATGACATAAATTATAATTCGATAAAGTGTCGATCAATCATTTTCTAACTCGATGAATATAATCATCCTTAAAATCCTCTAAAGTTAGTGTTCCATAATGGAATATGAAAATCAATCAGACATGACATTCCTCATGTCCAACCGGTTCAACTGGACGGTTCGGTCCGATTTTTGAAACCATGCATTCTTGTGAAACTTGTGATTTGTATCTGGTATTGTAGGACCTAATAGCGTAATCGTTTTCTAGCGTGATCCAATCTAGGATCGTAGGATTGGACGTGAGATCGTAGGATAGGTCATCGATCTGATCCTACCATTTACTAATTTTCCATATGATCGTTTTCATGATTGTAAAAGTGTACGTACGTAGGTACGTTTATCGATACAATCCTACATTTTACCCGAATTCAAAGACAAAAACGATCCTAGGTAGGATCTCGATATTGACAACTTTGGTTCACACTGTTTAATCATACTAGTTATTGTCCCGTTTAATACACAAATTCTCTTTAAATTTCAGATAACAATCTTGGTTTTACAACAAAATTATTTCTAAAGCAACACTTATTATGAAAACATGCAACACTTTTCATTGCTAATGCAACATTTTTAAGTCTAATGAGACAGTATATTAAATGTTACATCAAAAGTGTTACATTAGCTTCATTTTGACATTTTGTAGTAGTGAATCAACACAACCCAAAACTATTGTACGTATAAAAAATCACAAAAATGTCTCTAATATATGATTAATTAAATATATACATAATTATTAATAAATAAAATTTTAAGTAACAAGACATACAAGAAACAAAAATATAATAATTTTATCTTAAAATAATAATTAATACAATAATATCATAAAATAACAATGGGAAAGATATTTTGAAATTGTTAAAAAAAAATAATTTGATATCGATATTTTGTATGATTAAAACAATAATTAAAAGATATAATTGCGCAAAAAGCCCCTAACTTGTCAGTATTTTCATACTAAAACCCCAAACCAAATATTCGCGTACTACGCGGGTAATAAACTAGTTTACCGGTTTGAATGAGTATGTAGGACCATAACGTTTAAATGGGACAACGGCAGCCTCTGCCCAGTTGATATTTTGTCCATTTTTGAACATTCAACTTTCATTACATGTTCATTTGAAGTCTATGTGATCATTTTTACATAGGTCACATACCAATGTCATCTTCTCCTAAAATATTACTAGTAGTGTACCCGCGCAAAGCGGCGGCGACGACAAACATTTTTTGTTGGATTACATGTTTTTTGAATGACAAAAAGGTGGTTTTCAATGATAAATAGTTTCTTTTAAATATAAATACAATTTATATTTTGATTAACTTTCAATTCCAATATGGTTATTCAAATAAAAAATATAAAAAAAATTACTTCAAAAATTTTGTATAACATCGTAGGATAAAAATAGTGTTCAATCACCACTTGAAATACAATATAATATAAAGTTGTATGGTAGCAGAATAAAAAGACAAAACATATTTGTGGAAAAAAAAATAAAATTACATGCATCTGTTATTTTATATATATATATATATATATATATATATATATATATATATATATATGCATTCCAAATATGAAAAAACTTTAGTCAGAGAGTCCACCTATAAGTAAAATCCTGCAAATAATAAAATGTTGAAGGTTATAATAGATGCATATTGTATCAAATTCGATTAAAATCAAACCAAATTTAAAAACGGTTTTTAGTTTGGTCCAAATTTCATAATATAATTTTCGAATTGATGATCGGTTTTGCATTTTCAAACCAAAACGAACCAAAAACTGACTTTTATTTTAAAAAAAAAATACATAATATTTAACTTTACCTCTTAAAAACATTGATTTGATTTTTAGATTTAGATGCAAGTTTTTGTGTGACATTGATGAACTTCCCATTTAGGTTGTGTTCTTAATAAGTTTTATGTGTTCTTGATAACCTTCGATCATTAGGATTTTTGAGTTCTTGATGCTCAACTTATTGGACCAACCTTATTGTTCAATTTAGCTTCTGGCTACTGGCTACCTGCCTCACATGTCATCCATTGCTAGAAATGTAAATAAAACGTCCATTTAAGTAGGGGTGTGAGAAATAACCGAAACCGAGTAACCCACCCGAACCGAACCTTAATTCGGGTTAAATGGGTCGGGTTATTCGGTTTTCAGGTTCGTTATTCGGGTTAAATGGTAGCCGAAAAAGTAATTCGGTTCGGTTTACGGGTAGGATTCATGCTTATTCGGGTACCCAAATAACCCGTTTAATATATATTTATCATTTTTTCATTTGTTTATAATATTAACTAGTATTGTTTATATATAAAATGTAAATATGTAAATACCCATTTTTGATACTCAAAACATTTAACCCGTTTTACCCAAATTACCCAACTCATTTAACCCGTTTAAACTACTTTGTTGATGATTTCATTTTTCATACCAAAACCGAACAACTCATTTAATCCAAACCGAATAACCCGAAACCCTTTTAACCCGAAACCGATTAACCGATTCCCTTATTTGGTTCGGGTTCTGTTAGCTAACCCACACACTCAAACCCGAATAACCCGATACCCAATTAACCCGCCCGAATAACACCCCTATATTTAACGGTAAAGATAAAGTTAATTGTTATGATAGGAAAAAAAAATCAAAGTATCTTGTTATTTCACACGGTTTTCCCATTATTGAAAACCTAAACCTAAAACTAAAAACAAAATAACCCAAACCCTTACCAGTTACCGGCGTCCCTCCCTCATCTCACGTACAAACCTCCGCCGGCCAACGACGCCCCCTAACCTTCTCACTCGGGAAATACAACTCGAATATGTTGACTAGTATTGCTTGTTCCAAACAGCTCAACGCTGGATCTCTTCAAGACCAGGAAGAAGATGACACCGCCACTACACCTCGCACTAAGCCAGCCATTAAGGCTCTCACATCTCAGGTATAACTCTCCTTTTCGTCATTTGGTTAACGAATCGTGATGATATTTTTTGATATGTATGGTTTTTAAACTTTAAGATCAACGACATGGCCGTAAACGCATCGGGAGCGTACAAAAACTGCAAGCCTTGTTCCGGAACGTCAAATCACAACCCGACGAATTCGGACTCTAACGCTGGTTCGGTATCCGATAGGTTTCACTGCGGGTACCAAAGAACTTGCAATTCTACACCTAGGGTTTGGAGGTAGGAAATGGAGGCAAGATTGAAGGGGCTTTCCAGCGGTGGAAGCACTCCGGCCTCGTACAGTGGCCGAATTGAATCGGTGAAGTTCATGGAGGAAGATGAGCTTAAAGAATGTGTTGCTCTGGTCGAACCAGGGGTTCTCATCACGTTTCATTCATTGCCCCAAGGAGGCAACGATCTAAAGCGTATTTAAATTCAGGTATGGGCGATGCATTTGATCTCAAGTGAAATTGTGGTTTCAAGTTTTGATCTCTTTTTTGTTGTACCGATGCTTGTTACTGGTATCTATTAGTTTTTCTTTTTTTTCAAAAAATAAAAATAAAAAAAAAGTCAAATTACGACTCGCATGTGAATCAGACACTATTTTGCATAATGCCAGAATTTATGGGGGGTGTGGCCCCAATTAGGTGTGGGTTAACATCAACTATCCCATTTAGTTCTTCCAACATCACAAATGAAATCAAATTATAATGCAGACAAATATCCAAGTACGGCAAAGGCTAAATACAGTCAATAATCCTCATGTCTCGTGGATTTGTTACATCCTTTGGGTACAGCAAAACTTTTTGCTGGTTTCTCATCTAACATTTTCTTTTAGGGGTTCGATTTAAATGCTTATATGCTACATGAATAAACGTGATTGTGGTTCCTTACCTAACGTGATAGACATGAAAAGATAATACTCACGAAATAGACAATTCTGACAGAGATGAAATTAATGGAATGGCGTCCTTTCAATTCTATTTTATACATCATATTTTCTGCAGTAGCTATGTAAAATGTAAATCGATGAACCAAAATCTAGTAGATGATTTTTTTAAAGGAATTACATAAGCTTAAGATTTAAGGAACTAATGAGTTCAAAAAGGTCTTAATAATGTTGATTCAGTTTATTCTAACATTGGCTTGATTCGATGAACATTTGAGATAGGGGGGATTGAAGCTAGAGTCCGTAATATGGAGAATTTGTATTTGAATCATGTTGTCATTGTTGCGATACTACAATCAATCACTTACATATGATGAATTCTTAGAGCTATCTATTTAATACATTTTTCTTATCCTGAAGCATGTATTATTGTTCTTATTTCCTTGTCAAGAGGTCTGGACTCAAAAGGTTGATATACGTTGTAAAAGGTGATCCAAATGCTTGTCAAGGTGCTGGAAGTATTAAAGTAGCGTTAGTACATCATTATCTTTCTACTTGCTTTTATCATAGTGATATCTGTATGAGCAAAGTTAGCGAAGAGATGAGACGAGATAACAATAACAGCTTATGTGATAACTATTGTCCCATTTACTTCAAAGAATTGTGCATGTTAATAACCTTGTTTGATTATATTGTAGTTTTATTATGTTGTAGTTTTAAAATTTAAAAGCTATTTATGCTTGTTTTGTTTTAAAGAATTATGCTTATTTATGAACTTGTTTACTTGAATATGTAGATGCCAATAATACTTTATTGATTGTCATTTGTTCGGCCATGATGATTCTTTACTTCATTTATTCTTATATCAGGTTCATTATCTTTCTACTTGCTTTTATCATAGTGATAACTATTGTCCCATCTGTATGAGCAAAGTTCGCGAAGAGATGAGATAACATAACAGCGTATGTGATAACTATTGTCCCATTTGTTTCAAAGAATCATACTTGTTTATGAACTTGTCTGATTATGTTGTAGTTTTAAAATTTAAAAGTCATTTATGCATATTTCAAATATTTATGCGTTTTTATGAACATGCTTGATCATGTTGTAGGTGGAACTTTTTACAAGTCACTTTCTTTTCTTTATTTTTCTTTCTCTTAATTTCTAAATCTTGTAGGTGGAACTTTTTACAAGTTTTTGAACAGATTATGCGCCAGTTTTCTTGCTGGTTTCTTGCCCTTGTAGATAATTTCTTTTTTTTTTTAATCTTCAGGACACCAGTTTGAGCCATTTATCAACACACACATTAGCCTATCTTTATTTTACTTCAAATTTATCACACGACACCAGTTTGAATACACTGTTGGTAGGCGTTTCAACACACGCATCTAGGACACCAGTTTGAGCCACCAGTTTGAGCTAAATAGTTTCTGTTTCTTTAATTCTATCACCTTCTTTTTCGTTACTGTTTCTTTACAGTTTGAGCCACCAATTTCATTTTTTTACCTGGCAGATGCCTCTAGTTAGATAAGTACCTTTCCCTTGCCAGAGTTATCAGTCAAATTTTAGTGTAAGTTGATATAGCAGCATGCATTGTTTGTGACAACTGACAAAAGTTATGCACGAGGAATCAAGAATTAGAGGCCAGTGCAATCCGGGGCAAGTATAATTGTTTTTGGTGAAAAACATCGAGTCCTTCCGTGGGAGTTCATATCGAGTATAATATTTTCCTTAGATGACCTAGATTGAATTTCTCAAGAACTAATATTAAGAAAGAACAAATAAATTTTAATGAAGTTCCTAAACAAATAGTGTTTATTAAATTTCTAACTGTTGCTTAGGATCTATCAAAAAGTTAATACATGTGTTATGATAAAGAACATAATAACAATTATATTGAATGTGATGTAAGAGTTGATATTTGTGTTGCTTTAAATGTTTCCTAGATTGATAAATCATAAATAGTTGATCCTCATGTTGCTTTCAAAGTAATGATCCGAAGTTCTTTAAATGTTTTATATATTTAAGTCATAATGTTATAAATGTTTTAATTGAAGACTTCACATCTACGTGATGATTTAAGTTTTAAGGCATAATGTTATAAACAGATCACAATTAACTGTATGTGATGATTTTCTTTGTTTGCGAGCCGTATAAATGCCAAAAATGTATACCCGAGTTTTTAGCTTCTAAATGGAATCACCTCTTTTGGGCTTTGCCAAGCTGCATGTCAAATGTTCCATACCAAATTGTAAAAACTTGCCCAATTTTTGCAGATTGTCTGGTTTCAGTGAGTTTTTTGGCCTTGTTTGGTGCAGGTATCATCTACTCATGGATGAGGACCCTCTCTGGTCTGGCATGATTAAAACTTCAAGTATGTCTCATAATTACATGTATAGATATATAGTTGTCTACTTGTCTGTTAAAAAACTTGCATGACCCATAGGTTTTCTGGTATGGCATGATTTTTACTTGTTTCAAGCTTGACCTATAGGTTTTTTGTTAAATAAACCGTTTGTGTTGTTACTTCTTTCACACTTGATCGAATTTTCATGATTTCTGTTCAATTTCTTTTAACTTGTATTCTTGCCAAATTGATCAAATTATTGCGTGGACGATATTCTAATTTTACCTTACAGAAGTGTTAACTGTAACCTTCCTAAGCAATACCATTTTTTCTGGCCTTCTAGGTGTTCTAAACCACTGATTTGTTATTAGATTAAAAAGTGGGTTATTAATCAAGGAGTGACATATAAGAAGGAATGCTTTTGAGAACCCAGATTGAACATTTTATTTTTTTATTGACATAAGATTGAACTTTTTATTTTTTATAAGTTTTGTAAAATATATGAATCTGCTTCATCAACTAGAATTGGTTGTGTAATTGATTACCATTATTATTGTATAGTGAAACAAGATGAAAGTCCGTTTTCTTGTTTTCATGATTTTTTGTGTTGGTATCAGGACGACAAAAATGATAGTCAGAATGGTCACCATGCTAAAATGAGAGTGCCCAGAAATGATTATTCTTTTTGAGAGTTGTGGAGACTAATTGTTGTCGAAGGCAGCACCCCAGGTGATCTTTTTACTATTTTCTTAATATTTCTATTGCAATCTTCATCTTAGGAATCAGTACCAAATAGCCAACGATCTTCGTGGCTTGGCCAAAGGAGCTTGTAACATTTAAGGTATCTTTGTTACTTAAATAATTTAGTTTTCATTAAACGAGTTGCTTTTTCTGAAAAATTTTATTAAATAACATTATTCATATTTGTTTTGATGTTTAAAGTATTTTGTTGTTACAGGAACCGCTAACTGCAACTCAAGAAAAAGAAATGCAAAAGTCGAAAAGAAAAAAAACAATACACAACCCTAGAGGGAATAATAAAGCAAACAAGAAGCAATGCTCTTAAGGATAAAATATAAAAATTTGGTTTTTCGGTAACTATGGATTTTGCATTTTTTGAGTAGTGTATGGATTTTATATTACTATTAACATTTCTATGGATTTTGCATTATTTTTTAATAGTGCATGGATTTTACATTTCTATTAACAACATTTCCATTCTTATTACATTTTATCGTATATTTTCATTTTTGCTATATATTTTATATTAATAGTAGCTTAGTATTTGTTATTTAATAACTCATGGCTAAAAGTAACAATTAGTCATGAAAAAAAGGAAAAATTGTCACCATAACTACTTTAAGATCACAGTTTATTTTATTTTGGGTAACAAAAAATATTTAGTGGTCATAATTTAAAAAAAACATGTGATTATAAGTATTTTATCGTCATGTTTTAATATATTATTGTGTCTGAAACTAAACATTAACCATGATAAAAGAACAAAAATGAAGTATTTTATAGTCACAATTTATTTTGTTTTGTGTGGTTAAAGGTTATCAATTGTAACAGTTAAAAAAAAACTTGTTAATATGAGTATTTTGTGGTCATGGTTAATTGTGTTATGTGTGTCAAAAATAAACATTAACCATGATAAAAGAAAAAATACCGTGACTACAAGTAGTTTATGGTCACGACTTATTTTATTATCAGTTGCTAAATGTTATTAATTGTAATAATTAAAGGAAAAGAACGTCACTATATGTATTTTATGGTCACACTTTATTTTATTTTGTATGACTAAAAGGAATCAACGATCACTGTTTATGAAACAACATGAAACTATAAATATTTTACGGTCGCTATTATAAATGTTATGTGTGTCTAAAAGTAAACAACAATCACGCTAAAATGTTGGTACATCCCGTGTGACGATAGCAGTCTAAGTTGTCTTACATTGTGATTTAGCATATGTTTGGTATATATATTATGTATGATTGATTTTTATCATTGTTTGTATGTTTGAACTTGATGTAACGTATTACAAGAAGTTCAAACATAAAGCTCAAAGATAAAATCAGTCATAAGGTAATATCATAAGTTTCAAACACTTAGTTGTTTATGTAAAAGGCTAGATTCGAATTTCTTAAGGGGATACATTCGAATCTGAGATAGATTCGAATGAGACCATAGATTCGAATATAGGTTAGATTCGAATCTGTCAGATGGACAGATTCGAATGGGCCTTAGACCAGATTCGAGGTTGGCCCACAACAGACTCGAATCAGGGTCTATAATTAGGGATAGACTCGAATGTTTAGCAGACCTTTGGCAGAATTCGTGAGGAATTAAGCAATAGGCGATCTCGAGTTTATCAGCTAGGTGAGTCCCGTTTCGGAGAGAATTAGTACGTAGGATCGTTCGTGTGTCGTTCGTTCAGCGTCTAATAGTCTCCGTGTTTCCGTTGGTTGAGAGTTGTCCGTCTAACCGTCAACGAGGATTCCGCACTCGTTAACGGATCCGCGTCTAGATAGATCTTGCAGTGGTAGACCTTACAAGTGGTATCAGAGCCTAGGAGTGTTCTTGGTGTTCTTCGTGTTCATCAGATACATTCTAGGTTTCTTGACGCTAGTTGGACGGTTTTTCTCTCAAAAACGTGTTTTTGAGCTTAGCAAATTCATATTCGGGAAACACTTTGTTGTTTTTCACGTTTTTGGTCGAAATCATTATTTTTCATTTGAAAAATAGTGATTTAATCTGTAAAACGTCAAAAAATCAAAGTGTTAGCCGTTTTTCGAGTTTGCGGCGCTCGAATCTATAGGGGTAATTAGGGTTTTACTTTATTTTCGAGTCTAACCAAAATACGCTCCTTTCGAGTCAATTTCAGTCAGTTTCGAGTCTGTGGTGTTTCGAATCTGTTACTATATTCGAATTGGATCTCGAGTCTATACTGTTTCGAGTTTGTTTCGAGTTTGTTACTGTTTCGATTCTGTGCTTCGATTCTGCTGAATTTCGATTCTGTAGTGCCTTCGATTCTAAGGGTATTCGAGTCTAAGGATTCCTTCGAATCTGTCATATCTTCGAATCTAAGGAATTGTTCGAATCTGACATAATTTCGAATCTAATTGAATTAAAATACTTAATCGAATTTAATACCAAATAAATTGGAATCTAATTACATTCGAATCTATCTAGGTTCGAAAGAGTTAATCCACATTAGTTTCGAATTAAATTAATTAAGTCTAAATTCAATTTGTTTCAGAAAAGATGTCAAACCTTCAGAAATTCCTTGAAATGGATCACGAAGTTGGGAAGGCCAATGCACCACCTAAGCTGATGAAAGTTGAGGATTACTACTGGTGGAAGGACAGATTTACGGATTTTGTACGATTCAACGATATGCGCATGTGGGTGTGCATTGATGAAGGGTACATTCCACCAGTTTCTGAGGTTGAAGGCCGTCAAAAGGTTCTGTCATACCAGATGATGAAAGAGGATGACAAGAAACTATTTGAAGCTGAAAACAAGGCTTTCTCCATTATCCGTATGGCGTTACCTCAAGATATCTTGCACACATTTCGGACTCAAAGGACGTCGAAAGAACTTTGGGAGTCTCTCCAGAAAAGGTGTGAGGGTAATCCACGGGTACGTAGAAAGCGTACAGAGCTGTTGACCCAACAGTTTGCGATTTTCAAGGCTCTTAAGGATGAACAGCTGGATGATATTATCACACGATTCTATCATCTGATAACAGAGCTTGAAAGTCATGGCATTGAGTACTCGGACAGTGACAAGAACAATAAGCTTCTTGATGCCCTACCAGCCAAATGGGCTATGTACGTGGCAATGATTAAGCTGAATGAAGATAAATACTATGCTCAATCACTGGATGACATCGTGGGAACGTTGAGAGCATATCACTTCGAAATGATAAAGGCTGAGACTGATTACGAGCAAGTCCAAAATCCGGCGATGTATTTTGGAAAGACATCTAAATCATCAGTGACAGCTGACCAGAAGAGTGCTACAGCGTTTTTCACCGGAGAAACGTCATCGCCACCAGAGTCCGAAGACTCACTGAATCGCGCGTTCTTAGGGTTAGGAAGATCGGAAGAACCGCAACCTCAAGTCCAACAGGCATCGACCAGTCAGAGCTATTCTAAGATGCCAATGAGCGCAAAGTCGGCGGAAGAACATCTGAATCTGCTTGCTTCGTTTGTGGCCGCATACGGAAATTGCGTTCAAGGGAAGATCAATGATCCGGCTCTTTGGGATGAAGATTACGATCAGGTCGACCCTGATGACTTAGAGGAAATGGATCTTAAATGGCAACTGGCCATGGTGACCCAGAGGGTTAAAAGATTCATTAAGAGAACTGGGAGGAATCTGCAGATGAACAACAAGGGGATAGGATTTGATAAGTCCAAGGTGAAATGCTATAACTGTCAGGGATTGGGACACTTCGCCAGGGAGTGTCAAAGACCGAAGGTAGAGACATACCAGGGGCAGAGTCAGCATCAAGGACAGTACCAAAGTCAGTCCCAACAGAGATACCTTCCGAGTTCCTCATCTGGTCAGGCCAATCTAGCGGGTCTGATATCCAATGTCACTTCTGACAGACAGCTAGATGGTTCCTATGACTGGAGTTCACATCCTGAGTCCAATGCTAGAGCTTTCATGGCTGAAGTTACGGAGAATGGTTGTGACGAAGATGAGCAGACCACAAGGGAAAACAGTCCGATGTGGGTAGAGAAAGCGAATGATCAGACCGTGCTGGAGTTTGCTGCTCAGATGGCCAACGTGGAATCTGATAACTCTAAGGTTAGTCTTTCTGTTTCTCTATTTCGTGATTTATGTGCTTTATGTGTTAGTTCTAATGATAGGTTAAATCTAGTCTTAGACTCACATAAGACCATAGCTGCTCAAAATGAAAACTTAAAAATAGAAAATGCTAGCCTAAATGATATAAAACAAGATTTAAAAGAAAAGCTTAAGGCTGATGCTCAAGACGTAATCGTTCTAAAAGACAAACTGAGTGAGCAGTGTGTTAGGATAGAACTTATGTATGAGCACGTAGAGGCCTTGACCAAAAGTCTGAAAGATAAGGACATAGAGCTAGCTGAGACCAAGGTTAAGGTAGCAGAGGCAAATAGCAAGCTGGAAAAGTTTAGGAATTCGAGCCTAAACCTAGGGAAAGTCTTAGATGCCCAAAGACAGTCTAAGAAGCCTGTAGGTCTAGGTTTTTCACGAAATTCCTCCACCGTTCAATGCAAACTATGTGCCTCAGCCTCAGGAGAAAACTGACAACTCAGTAGACTTAGAGGACCTACCTGAACCGACACCTGAGCCTAAAGTTGAAAATACACCTAAGGTGGATGACTCTACTGTCAAGGTCAAGAAAGTGAAATTTGTGTCTTCCTCCAGTGAAACACCTGCAGGAAAACAGAAAATTTCATGGGCTGACCAGGTCGAAGAGACAGACACTGTAGATGTACCAAAGGCAATAGACACTAGTGAGACACCTAGATCTAAGGGACCAACCAAAAAGTCCATGGATAAGATGTCTTGCTTTAGATGTCACGAGAAAGGGCATGTTGCTTCTCACTGTCCAGTTAGGAAAGCAGATGTTACCCCTAAGACAGTGAACCCAACACCTGTTAAGCCCTCACCCAGTGTGGCAAGCAGCAGTAGTTCTCAACCTACCGAGAAAACTGTGCAGGCCGCACCCAAACAAGTTGTGAAGAACACACCGGTTAGGGTTGGACCAAAGGAAGTGATTAGGACAAATTCACCGAATCGTGTCAATAATCAATCTAGGTCAGCACCACAGCAAGTCTATAGGAGCACCACACCTAGCAGGTCACACACTCCAGTTAGGTCACATACTCCCGTTAGACATTATGTTCCGGTAAGAGCTCAGGGATCACAGTCTGAAATGCAGTATAATAAGACTTATTCTAGAGCACCACAACAAATGCCTACTCAAAGGCAAAGAGTGAATCTAAATCACTCGGCACCACAACAGAATTCAGTTCAAAGGCCCAAGTCACCTGAAAGGCGAGATGGGTACTTGAAAGAGTTCAAGTATGTGGACGAGAATGGTATTACCAAGTCAGTCATGGCTTGGGTTCCCCGTGATAACTAACCTATTTTCTTTCATGTGCAGGAGATAACTACCGGTCCAAACAACAAGTGGTTCGTCGACAGTGGTTGCTCCAGGCACATGACGGGGGAAAGAAGTCTTCTCACAGACTTCAAAGGGGGTAATAGGGGATTTGTATCATTCGCGGGCAACAAAGGAGGAAATATCACTGGAACTGGAGAAGTCACTAATGGGACGATTACATTGGATCAAGTTTATCACGTTGATAAACTGGTTCATAATCTCATTAGTGTATCTCAAATCTGTGATAAGAAGAACTCGGTGTTATTTACTGACACTGAGGCGTTAGTGCTAAAGCCGGGATTCAAGATACCTGAAGATTGGATATTGATGCGGGCTCCAAGGAAGAATGACTTGTACATGCTCGACATGAACAAGCCAGATAATTCGATGGGTCCGATCTGCTTACTATCAAAAGCTTCGGAGACGGAATCAGTTTTGTGGCACAGACGCATGGCTCACTTGCACCTAAGGAAAATGAACTACATAACGAAGAATGGTTTGGTGCAAGGTGTGCCTCTGAAGAGCTTTCAGTTTGAAGACAAGTGTCTACCGTGCATGAAGGGCAAGCAACATAAAAAGACACACAAGTCCAAGAAGCTGAACTCCATAACCTCGACATTCGATTTGTTGCATATGGACCTTTTTGGCCCTATCAACAAAAAGGAGTATAGGAGGTAGTTGGTTTTGCTTAGTTATCACTGACGATTACTCACGGTTTTCATGGGTTTTCTTTTTAGGTACGAAGGACGAGACGGCTACAAAGCTCATCGGGTTCTTAGACCAAGTGGAGAATTCCTACGGAACAAGGGTTAAACATATTCGTAGTGATAATGGGACTGAATTTAAAAACTCTGTAATTGGTGTATATTGCCTATCAAAGGGCATCGTGCATCAATTCAGTGCACCATATGAACCTCAACATAATGGGGTGGCCGAACGTAAAAACAGAACATTGATTGAGGCTGCAAGGACTATGCTTTCGGATTCAAAGCTTCCTACCATGTTTTGGGGGGAGGCAGTGAATACCGCGTGCCACATTTTAAACCGAGTCCTTACAGTCAAATCATTGAACAAAACATGCTATGAAATTTTGAATAAACGGCCACCTAACTTAACTGGATTCGAACCGTTTGGAGTACCATGCACACTTTTAAGAACAAAACATCAACCGAAGTTTGGTGAAAAGGCTGACGAAGGATACTTCCTAGGTTATGTGCCAAACTCACCAAACAAACGGGTTTTTAACAAAAAGAGTGGTACTGTGGAGATTATGTATAATATTGAAGTCACAAGTTATACACATGAACCCCAAACTGGTCCGGAATGGATATTTGACTATGATAAGTTATTTGAGTCTTTTAACATTCCTTTGGATGATACTGCAGGTACAATCGAAAAAGACATGGCGACGTTGCACCTAAATGACGATGGCCATATTTTTCCGAGGACCACGTTCGAATCTACGTCCGAGCCTACTGCGACTGTAGATAGTTCTCCAGAAGTTGCTAATCCAGAAGAACCTAACACTGAGAATCAGACTCAACCATCAAGTTCTGCCTCTGAGGAAAACGTCCGTGAGGAAGAAAATGTGGAAGCTGAGCCTGTTCCCCCTTTAGGTGAAATAGGATCCAACTTAGGAGATAATCTAAGGGTAGACGAAATAGAGACCTCTAGGATTAACAAGAACCATCCAGTAGAAAGCATCATAGGAAATCCTAACGAGGGTGTGAGGACTCGGAGTAGTGTAAATAACAACACCGTGTTGTTGTCGATGATAAACGACTCCGAGGCATATCACACATGTCTATATTCATGTTTCATATCGCAAGTAGAGCCCAAAAATGTGCAAATGGCACTTAAGGACAACTCCTGGGTTGAAGCGATGCAGGAAGAACTTTCACAATTTAGGAAACTAGAAGTGTGGGAGTTAGTTCCGTTACCTCGAGGGGAGATTGCAATAGGAACCAAATGGGTTTTTAAGTGCAAAAGAGACGATCGGGGTATAGTCACGCGCAACAAGGCGAGATTAGTTGTAAAGGGTTTCAACCAAGAGGAGGGAATCGATTACAACGAAGTGTTTGCACCAGTAGCAAGGTTAGAAGCAATTAGGTTGTTTTTAGCTTTTGCCTCCTTCAAAGGCTTTAAAGTATATCAACTGGATGTTAAGAGTGCTTTCCTGTACGGGAAAGTGAAGGAGTTAGTGTATGTCGAACAACCGCCCGGATTTACAGATCCTAAATATCCTGATAG
>JAANYP010003888.1:12500-20552 GCA_020465985.1 Centrapalus pauciflorus | reverse complement strand
CAAAGGCTTTAAAGTATATCAACTGGATGTTAAGAGTGCTTTCCTGTACGGGAAAGTGAAGGAGTTAGTTTATGTAGAACAACCGCCCGGATTTACAGATCCAAAATATCCTGAGAGAGTATATCGCTTAGATAAGGCTCTTTACGGATTACATCAGGCACCTAGGGCATGGTATGAGACTCTATCCAACCATCTGTTAGAAAATGGCTTTGAGAGGGGTAGGATAGATAGTACTCTATTTGTGAAGAGAAAGGGAGATCACTTTATCTTGGTACAAGTGTACGTCGATGATATCATTTTTGGATCATCAGACGAACAGATGTGCAAAGATTTCGAGAAGGTTATGAAGTCCAAGTTCGAGATGAGTGCTATGGGGGAGTTGAATTTCTTTTTAGGGTTACAAGTTGACCAAAAGAAGGAAAGGATGTTTATCCATCAAACTAAGTATGTCTATGACATATTAGAACGGTTTGGGATGGAGGGAACTAAGTTGACTGCCCACTTCAGCACGCCGATTCAAGTAAATCACAATCTCGGGCCGGGTACTGAAAGTGATACCGATGTGGATCCGACTTTATATCGGGCCATGATTGGGTCACTTATGTATTTAACCGCTTCAAGACCTGACATAATGTTTGCTGTGTGTATTTGTGCTAGGTTTCAAGCGAATCCGAAGGAGATGCATATGAAAGCTGTGAAGCGAATTCTACGATACCTCAAGTCGAAACCGAAGCTGGGACTTTGGTATCACGCGGAGGGAGATCTAGGTGAGGCGTCACAGATTCGGACTAGGAGGATGCCAGCTGACACGCAAATTCAACGACTTGGATGGTTGTCAGTTCTAGGAGGGAGATTGGTGTCCTGGCATGCCAAGAAACAAAACATCGGAGCCGTTGTCAAAACGTGCGAGGTCCGAGTTGTTTGCTGCTGGTTAGTTGCTTTTCACAGGTTCTTGTGGGATACAACAACAATTGCGGGATTACCGGTTTGGCTTACACTCAAAACTCCTATTAGGATAGACAAATCAAATCTACAATTGCTATAACTAATAATCCAGTTTAAAACACAGTAAACAAAGCACATAGACATAAGACATCATTTTATTCGTGATTGTGCTGAAAAGAACTTAATCAAACTGGTAAAGGTGGCAACAGAAGATAATAATGCTGATTTATTTACCAAAGCGTTTGATAAGTCACGGTTTGAGTATTTAATTCAACTTAATGGAATGCGCAACCCAGAGTAAATTGACCTTAGTAGTATTTTATTTCCTTTTATAGTTGTTATATTTTTTTCCAGTAGTCTGCTAATTTAGGAAAGTTTCTAATTTAGGAAAGTTTCTATTTTTAGTAAGTTTCTAAGTTAGTAGGTTAGCTTAGTTTACTGCTTTTTGCTATGAAAAACAAAAGAAAAAAGAGAGAAAATTACAAAAATACAAAAAAAAAAAGAGAATATCAGAAAAGGAGTTAAGTCTTAGATACATAGGTTCAAAGTGACGAAAATTAGCACCGTCGTTACAGACTCTAAGTGTTTAGGCTTTCACACATAATGCAACTAAATCCTAAGTGTTATACTTTATTTAGTTTGATGTGTTGGTAGGCATAATACATATAGGGAATCTCAAGGCCAATAAAATATTCTAGAAAAGGTCAAGCGTGTCACTAATCTAGATGTATGACCAATCGGTCTTAATTTTTATGTACAAGACATACAAACTTTAAGTCTAAATGAGGTATGCAAACTTTCTGGGGATGTATGGCAACATCAAATACATCTGAAAATGGAAAGAATAGAAATATCATGAAAAACTGAGAGTCGAAAACATGCAACTCTGTTGTACGTAAGTACAGACCTGTTGTCTCTGTTTAGATTCGAGTTAGCAGACATGTCGCTTTGTTGTACGTCAGTACAGACCTGTCACCGCTATCTGCTAACTTTAAAAATAAACCTTAAGTCGAACTAAGACACTTTGTTGTATGAGAATACAGACATGTGTCCGATGTTTGTCTTTTAAAGAAAGTTTGCAAATACCAACAAGTTAGAATTTTTGTCTGTGTGCCTTGATCATAAAAGTATGTCTATGTCTGAGTCACGTAAGATAATTTCCTGATAAATAAAAAGGCCAAGGGATATTCCGAAATGTAGAATGTTTAAAAGGGTAAAATACCAACAATCAGCTAAGTGGGTATGTCACGACAAACAATCAAAGGAATTCAAAAAATTCCTAAGTGTGAAAGTTTAAGTACTGAAAGTTAGTATCGGACATCGCTATCTGATTGAACCTTTCTTAGACTATACTCATCAAAAATATATTGTTAAGTTTTTAGCTTAGATTGTAAATTTTTTCTTAAGTCTAGATTAAATTCTTGGTCATAATTTTATTTTACTTTATTCTTACCTTAGTTTATTTTATTTTATTTTAGTTAGTTTAATTTTTACTTAGGTAAAAGGTCAAAAGTTACTGAGGGTGCATTCAAAGTTGGATAAAATATACAATGCGTGAAATATCTGAGCTTAGGGTAAAAGAGTTGGCATAGTTTATCTGGTTACACAATACCGTAGAAAATAGTTGGAAAAGTTGAAGTTATTTCAAAATTTCCGAAATTTTTCTAAGTGTTGGTAATTTCGAATCTAAGACAGACTCGAAGTGAAGTATTTCGAATCTGTCAGTAGACTCGAAACTACACATAGACTCGAAGGTAGGTAGTATATATAGGTCAATAGTGAAGTCATTTATTACTTTACTGTTGTCGAATCTATACTCTCGAATCTATATAAGCGATCTCGAATCTGTTCTCGAGTCTATCGTATTTCATATAAACGACATTTCATCGAGTCTAAAGCTCTTGTGTTCGATTCTACACTCATATCTAGGTATAATCAACCGGATTGTACAAGATTTTGGTAGTTTTATACATAATTTTGGGCTTAAAACATCACATTTTGAAGTTTTATGGGTCAAAATAGAGTTTTTGATAAATAACTAAGTTAGGACCTATAAAATATCAAATTGAAAGCATAAATCTATAATTAGAACCTAGTTGAACTAATGTATGTGATTTGCTAAGTTCAAAATGGTTAAAATTTTGGGTTTTTTGTTGAAACCATGGCCGACGGGGTTTCGAGTCTGTTCCTGGACTTCGAATCTGTTCATGGGTTTCTCGAATCTGTCATTAGATTCGAGATGACCATGATTCTCGAATTTGTCCATTAGACTCGAAAAGGGACTCTTCGAATCTGTCCATTACACTCGAATATGGACACTTCGAATCTGTTACTTTCGAATCTGCACTTTATTTATTTTTGTCTAATTTAAATTTTATTAAACTTGTGGAAATTTAATTGTGCTAGATTTTGTATTTGATAAAGTACAAAATAAAGCAAATTTGAATTTGAACAAGTTTATTGATTTTTAATGAATCTAATGGTTTTGTTTATTGTGCAGAAATGGCTGTTCGAGCGTTTGTTCCTAAGCACAATATGGTGCTTCATCCGGATCATGACCTCCCTGAGGCGCAGGGATACAGGCAGATGCTAGAATTTCTTGTGGAATCTAGGATAGGATTTGCACTATCTCATAATGTTCAGCTCATATTGCCTTATATCCGTCAATTTTACGATCATCTTCAAGTAGACTGCTCGGTCACTCCGACAGTGCTACGAACTCGCATTGCTGGACAACCGCTAGTATTTTCAGCGGATATGCTGCGTCAAGTGTTGCAGCTGGGCACTCAAGAAGAAGAGTCTGGACCGATCGAATTCCCTCTGAACATCAGGCAAGCGGCCTTTCAGAGAATGGGATACAGTCTAGACGTGTCGAAAGTGTCCTATATGAAGAGCGGGTTAATCGGCCAATGGAGGTTTTTGGCTCATGTCTTCATGGTATGCTTTGCACCAAAGAAAGCCGGGTTTGACTATATAGTTGCGAAGATCCAGTCTGGGATAGTCGCGATGGTGTACAATCGACCATACAGTTTCTCGGAAATGTTTTTCTCCGAATTTGTTCACCAAATCACCGCTCCTGAAAATCAGCAATTCCTGCTATATCCGCGGTTCATCATGATGTTGATCAGGCACTTCTTGCCAAATCTGCCGCCATCAAATGACGTTCAGAACGTAGCTATAATGGACAAAAGGATATTCGCTGATTGTTCCTCACATAGAGGAAGATTGGCTATTCCGATCGAGCGACCGTTGTTTGGAGCTGTTTTAGACAGGAACTTTGTGGCACCAGATAATGCCAACTGGGCAGGTGAAGTAGAAGTTCAGCCTCGACAGCAACAACAACAACCGCAACAACAACAGCAACGTCCACTACAACAACAGCCTCGTGCTCGTCCCCGTGATCCAAGGCGAAGACAAAGAGCTACTGCGAGTCAGACTCAGGCGTCTAGGCCTTCTACGAGTCAGCAACCAGAAATGCAGGAAGCCGGGCCGTCAAATGTCCCAAATGAGGCTGATCAACTGTGCCAAACGCTAAATGAAATTTGGGAGGCAGGTCCACATGCAAATGAAGATATAGCTGCAGCGTTAGTGGGTGAATTACTTGAGCCTCCAGAGGGAGAAGACGATGTCTTCAGAGATGTTGACGAATATGTGCCAGAGCAGACTGGCAATGATGAGTCATCATCTGCTACAGAATCAGAAGAAATGGAGGAGCAGGAGGAGAAGCAGGTTCTTCAAAGACTTTAGATAGCGACATGATAGATGCGCTGAAAGATATTGAAGAAGAGCTAATGGATTTTGATTTTGAAGATGATATTGAAGAATTTGAAGAATTTGAAGAAGGAGAGTTTATTCCGGAAGAGATAGTTGATTGGCAACCGGAAGATGAAGTAATAGCTGATGAGGATGATGAAGCTGACGAAATAGTTGTACAGCAGAATCCTATCACTGACACTTATATGATAGATGGAGATAGAATGGTTGATATTGACATAGTGAATGCTGCCTTGAATCCTAAGTCATCGACTGAAGAACCAGCAAGAGAGCTAAGTAACGAAGAAAAAAGGAAGCTATGGTTCAGAGCCGAAGAGAAGGAGTTGGCAATAAGGAGATCAATGAAAGTGCCTGGTACAGGGAAGCTATCTGAGCGAATATTAAGTTGGTTCTTTGACAGAGATCTTCAACTTTTTATAATTAAAAGAAAAGACGGGCTTCAGTACTTAAGGCGAACTTTAAAAGCATTCAACACCCTTCCAAAGATTGAAATCACCGCGCTTGCATGGAAAGATCTGATAAATATTGGTGATGATCCTTATGCGAATGTGATTGAAAGAATAATAAGAAAGGAGGGGAGATCGAGGAAGTTTGAACGGTTGAGTCCAAGGGTCGGAAGAAGAGTCGAGGATAAGTCACGTATAGATCCTCTTACAGGCCGACCTTGGATGAGGATTCAGTACAAACCAGTTAAATGCCTGAGGAAGGTACCTCTGAAGAAAATGCCACAGAATGTTTTGCAAAATCTAAAGTGGTGGTATGCTGACACGGAAACTGGGGAAGCAGTTATGGAAGACTTAGAAGAAAAAGTTATTCTTAGAGTCTATGACCCGCTTCACCTGGTAAACCTATCTAAAGAAGACCTGCAGACTTTGTATAACTGTAAGATTTCCAGTGACGCACATATGGATGCTGAAGCAAGTAAGTATGAAAATGTGGTCAAGGTATGCGTTGAAAAAGGTCTGTATGCTGGTAGTGTTTTGAATCAATAATAAACCATGTTCTTAAATCAAATATGTGAATTATTAGAAGCTATCGTCAAGGGGGAGTCTGTTGGTACATCCCGTGTGACGATAGCAGTCTAAGTTGTCTTACATTGTGATTTAGCATATGTTTGGTATATATATTATGTATGATTGATTTTTATCAGTGTTTGTATGTTTGAACTTGATGTAACGTATTACAAGAAGTTCAAACATAAAGCTCAAAGATAAAATCAGTCATAAGGTAATATCATAAGTTTCAAACACTTAGTTGTTTATGTAAAAGGCTAGATTCGAATCACTTAAGGGGATACATTCGAATCTGAGATAGATTCGAATGAGACCATAGATTCGAAAATAGGTTAGATTCGAATCTGTCAGATGGACAGATTCGAATGGGCCTTAGGCCAGATTCGAGGTTGGCCCACAACAGACTCGAATCAGGGTCTATAATTAGGGATAGACTCGAATGATTAGCAGACTTGTTGCAGAATTCGTGAGGAATTGAGCATTAAGCGATCTCGAGTTTATCAGCTAGGTGAGTCCCGTTTCGGAGAGAATTAGTACGTAGGATCGTTCGTGTGTCGTTCGTTCAGCGTCTAATAGTCTCCGTGTTTCCGTTGGTTGAGAGTTGTCCGTCTAACCGTCAACGAGGATTCCGCACTCGTTAACGGATCCGCGTCTAGATAGATCTTGCATTGGTAGACCTTACATGATACCATATATGTAACACCCTCCAAACCCGACTAAAGGCCACGTCATTTACAATACACAAGTGGCAATAACGCATTGATTAACCATAACATATGTCAAAGGTTTACACAAACACTAACGGTTTAAAACATTTTACATAACATAAACGACACCCTTTAGAAGTTAACCCAACATACAAAATCCCAAACACGACCAAATACAGCTAATCAAGTTCCCTGAACTACATTGTACACATACAGCCAAAAAAATGCAGAATTCTCGGCAACAGTCTCGAAGCTCCTACTTTCGCTCAGGAGCTGGCGGCCCTATCTTCTATCCCCCTGATACACAGTTAGACTCTAATACGTAAACTTCGCAGCACGTGAGTACACAAGGTTTAGACTCTGCGATAATCACATAAGCACATAACACATGTAATCATGGCAACACTGTAACTCTACGTTATCAGGCATAGCCCATGCCACACTAGCCTCTACCTAGAGGTGATTGAGATCCAATACATAATGAGATACTCATCTCAACAGGGAAACCCCTCCCCCCTGCGGCCAAGCCACGCCCGTGGAGGCTAGCAGGTATAATGAGCTCAGGAGCGACCTGGCAACAAACATAACCACATATATGGGAACCAGACACTGGGTTTAAAGGAGCTACTCAGCTCCCGCGATAACTCATCGTGATCGCTATAATCGATCTCATTCACAGTAATATACAATCACATGTATCACATAATAAAGAAAGGAAAAATCATACCTGAGGGGCAGCTCGCAGTGCCCAAAACACAATCACACACACACGAACAGATATAAATATATATATATAGACACACACACACACACACACACACACACACACACACACACACACATATATATATATATATATATATATATATATATATATATATATATATATATGCACCCATATATCGACTTGATAAAATTAGGCCCTTTGAAAAGAACTCGCGTACTCACCTGAATCACTCCGCTAATTATCCCAAATCCGTGGACCCCACTCAGCCTCGGTAAACCACTGTACACACAAAAATTCTTCCCAGATTGATCCCGATTCAACAGACAAATCTCATAATCACTAATATAGCTAATTGACCCCAAAAAGTCACTCCAAATAGGTCCTACGGCCCAAAACCCAAATCTGCCCAACCATTCGGATCGCGGCCACGTCGCCCCCGTCGCGGAGCGCGCTCACATCGCGGACCCTGCGGGGTATCCAAGCCCGCGGTCATCTTCGCACCTCTCATCGCGGCCGCGCTCATCCTATCGCGATCGTGATCGCGATGATTTGCAGGTCTCCCTGTTTTGTCTCTGTTCTGTCAGGAGGTGTTAAGCCTCCATAACCCGATTTCAACAGTAAAAGCCCATACAAATGATATCAAAACACTTCTAAAGTTGGTACAATCCAATTCCCACGGTTCCATAACAATTAGCACACAAAATCAAGCTCAAATTAAAAATTTCTCACCTTGCAATCTCAAGAACACAATCTGAGAGCTTCAATCCGATTTGCAGTAGTTTAATCATTAATTATGGCTTCACTTCTGAGCTCCAGCAGCAAGAAATCAGGCACACACACTTTTGGTAAGTTTTGGAGAAGTGAAGGAACAAACACACACAATGTA
>JAANYP010003888.1:0-7500 GCA_020465985.1 Centrapalus pauciflorus | reverse complement strand
ACAGTATTTAAAAACTACACACTCTTTTTCTCAATGTTTGTATGTATTATCAACAAATGTTAATTACAAACAAGCTTGACTGCGGAATTGTTCAAGCTGAGATGACAGAATACAACAGTATGGTTTCTAGTCTAAGACACACTCAAACTAGATTACAATGAACACACTCACTATGATGCACTCACTGTATTTTACAAGACTTTAAGGAACGGCTTAGGTAAACAGCTTAGTCACACAGAAGCTTGTTTACAGAAGATTTGCATGCATGAATATCACACTTGCACGTTCACTCTTGGTTTAAGCACTTAGCTTTCTTCACATTCTTTCTGACCTTAGAGGCTTCCTTTTATACTCACACAGAGGATCTAAGAGAAACATCTTCATTGGACAGAACGAAAAAGTAGAAGTCTTGTTTGAAAAGACAATAGAGCTTTTCTGCACTTTTCTGAAAAGCAGACTTGCCTTCTCTTGTGCAAATCTTTTGTCTTTTTACTTTCTACTGTTGCATTGCCTTTAACCATTTTAGGAATGTCAACTTTGCGTCTTTCTTCCTTGTAAAGGCCTATTTTGATATAAGAAAAAGGTCTGTCACCCTTTTTCAAATATCCGTTTGTCTTCATGTAACAGAACAGCTTGGGCAGGCTGAGCGGTTCTGCTTTCCACTTTGTCTTCAACTGTGTAAACTGATCTGGTAGTTAAAAACAATACATGATGACTTGGAAACAAATTCCATAAAGTGTTTAGCCTGTTCACAAAGAACAGGTTCTGTTCACAAAGAACAGAACACTTTAAAAATGCCCAAGCTGCTCAACAGTGTAGAGCAGCGTAGACAGTTTATGTCCAGCCTGATCAGCAGACTGATCAGCTTGGACAAACTGTCTTGGTTGCAACACATGCAACGTATAGAACAGCTTTAGACTGATATTGCAAATCATTTTCAGGTTTCAATAAGGCATATAATAGGCCTTAAATTTTACCTTCAAATGCATCAACAGGTTTGATTATAAAATCTCCCCCTCAGATGTAGAGCAGGTTTGACTGAGGCCTTTTTGTGCCTAACAATCTCCCCCTATTTGCAATAACCAGTTCAAGCTGGTCCTGTCAAAAATCACTATATATTTTTACAGTACATTTGCTGAAATAAAATTACAACATTACAGTAAAGTAAAAGATCAGTTTATATATACACTGATTCTTGACTATCCTAGAACAACACATGTTCTTACAAGAGTACAACTAATGTACTAAAGTATTTTACAACTAATGTAAAAATGTACAACTAATGTACAGAATGTACAACTAATGTACAAAATGTACAACTAATGTACAAGATTTGGACTGATTGAGACGGGAGCAGATAATGGCAAGCCTGTCCAACTAATGGACAGCTTCCATTCTTCACCTACCCAGATGGCAGGTGGACTTCATTCGACAGGGGGTGGCATCCCTTCTTTGAATCTTTTTAAAAGTTCTTCCCTTGTTTCTTCATGTTCTTCAATTTCAGCTGTAAGAAACATAAAGTTAGAACTTTGGAGCTCACCTCTGTCATAAAATCCTTTCAGCTCTTCCCAGACAGCTGCTCTCCATTGGCTGGACTGACTGAAGGAGGTGGCAATTCTGAAGGCTGCAAGCTGCTTAAGACCAACTTTGTGTAGGTCAGAAGCTCTTTGAAAACATTTCTTCTGAGATAAGGGATCCACAAAAAATGCCCCTAACTCAGGCTCTTCAATTACTTTGCCATCTTCAAATTCAACTCCTTCAGGCAGGCTGTGGTCAACTCCTTTAATTTCCACAGCATAATCTCCTTGTTCAATCATCATAAGGAGTTCTTCCAGCTCTGAATCTCTCTTTTTCCTTCTGGCCTTGATTTTAGGGGATGTCACAGAGACACCCTCTTTGACTTCTTTAGGGATCAGGCCCAACTCACTCACTCTCTCCATCAGCTTCTTTATGTATGCCCTGATAGTCTTAGCCGTTTCTGACTTAGACTGGCTCAGGGCAACTGCCAGTTCCACCCATTCCCTGTAACCCATTTGAGCCACATCAGCGTGATCATATGATTCCAATTCAGGGCCTGTTGCACCCATCCTTGTGATCTGAAGTTTCCACTGAGTGCCTTTTCTTGATATGGGAACAGCTTTGACAATTCCTTCCTTGGCCAGCCTTCTAGTAGCAACATCATGAAATTTCTTTTTGGCCAAGTTGTCAAAATGGAATTTGGCTCTGGCAGAAGGTACTGTTGATTTGGTCACTGAGACCTGAGTACCTTTTTCCACTTCCTTCCCTTTTTCTCCTGCTGATTGCTTGGCAGCTTCCATTATTTTCTTTTGCACCTCCAAGGTAGACATTTTTATTTTCTTTGCTTCTTGGAGGGCAAGAGACTTAGCAGCTTTGGCAGATTGTTCTTCTTTTCTTAATTCTTCCAGAGCCTTAAGTTGTTCTTCCCTAAACTCAAAGTATTTGTGCATAGGGAGGCCCATCTCTTTGGCTCTGGCTTTGTGAAACTGAGTTTCTGCCTGTTTCTGCTCAATAGGATCCACCGCTGCCTTTTCTTTTCCTTTAGCTGCTGCTTTAGGGACAGCAGCTTCAGGAATACTTTCTTCTTCTTGTTGTTCTTCCTCTGAAAGAATAAGGTGTCTCCTTTTGCTGCTAGGCCTGTCCTCAGGAATGACTTCCTCCCCCTTAGACTGAGCAGGGTTTGGAGAGCCAGCCTGAGTAGGCATAGCAGCTTGGGAAGCACGTTCAGCTGCACCTGTTTCTGCTGGTTGATCAGTTTGGGTTGCAGACACTGGTATCTCCTTAGGAGAAGGAATCTTCTCCCCCTTAGACTTAGTCTTCGAGGCAGATGATTTCTCCCCCTTTGAAGGAGATGATGCAGCGACTTCAACCCCTGGTCTGCCTGAAGACACAAAGTCAGCAGGCTTACCAGCAGGTTTGGGAGGTTTAGGACCAACAAGGCTGTGCACTAAGTAAGCCAAGTTGTCCTTCACCTCACCAAGCTGGGAAAGACAGTTTTGAAGAAAAGAAGAATGGGAATCAGCAAAAGTGGTCAGCTTAACAATGTTGTCTCTATCAGAAGCTGTGAACAACAAACTTTGGAGCTGTGCAAGATGAAGTTCAAGAGAATCTTGCACATCAGCAAGGTTTGATGACACAGAATTTGATAGAGAACCTATAAGAGTGTTCAGGCTGGCCAATGTGGAAGGAATGGTAGTATTACAGGAAGTGAGGAGAGAGGACAGCTGTTGAGAAATAGCTGTCATAGAGGACACAGAGTCCTGTTGTGAGGAGAGGATAGAGGAAAGAGAGTTGGATACATTTTGCAGCTGTGCAGTGAGTGCAAGCAGCTGTGGAGAGTGGTCAGCTTGTGGAGTAACTGGGAAGGATTCTTTAAACGTATCAAAGAATCCTTTGAGCTGCTCAGACACAGAGTCTGAGATGATGGATGGTAGGGAGTGCATGGTATGTTCCAAAGAACCAACTTTGTTGGTCAGCAATGAAAGCTGATCCTTCAAAGGCAGGTCTTTGGGAGATGGTGGTGTATGGGTGGACTGTTTGGAGTGAGTAGATGGAGAAGATGATGATGAGGGTGGTGTTTGAGGATGAGAGGGAGAAGGAAGAGAAGCTTTGGACAATAGCTCCATAGCCTGAGCAAAAGTAAGGTGGCCCAGGTTAGAGGGATCAAGGGGTCCTTCAGCAGCGGCTGTAGCTGCATCATTAGGAGAAGGAGATGATGTTTGGGGCCTCTCAGATGCTGCTTGTGTTGCAGCACCCTCATGAAGACCAGTGGTGGTTCCCTCTGCAGTGCCTTGGTCTAAAGGCACCTCATCATGGGGAGATGGGATATGCATTTCAACATCAGCAGTGGTAAAACCTGCTGATGGAATTTGCATTGAGGGAGCAGCCTCACCAGAGGGATGGTATGATCCCTGAGGTTCATCAGCTTGTGTTGTTGGTCCCTCAGCAGCTGTTTGGTGTTGAACAGCTGAATCATGGGGAACAGAGGGTTGAGGCTGAGCTGCTGATTGGTCTATATCAGCAGCGTGGGCACCTCGTGCAGACTCAGAGTGTAAGGAGATATGAGTGGGGGATAGTGTGGACTCAGTATGGAGTGGAGAGGGCTCCTGTCTTTCAATATCCTCAGCCTGTTGGGAGGCTGGGATAGTGGATGTGGGTATCTCCATTTGTACAACTGGTTCCTGTTGGGAGGAACCAGAGGGTCTAGGCTGACTCAAGGGTGACTCAGGCTGGAGTGAAGCAGGCTCCAAATGAGCTGAACCTTCTCCCAAAATAGGAGAGGCAGCTTGGGTTGCTTCTTTTACAACTGAACCCTGTTGAGAGGGAACAGAGGAGACTGTTTTCTGGGCTAGTTTCTTTTTGGCTAAGGATTTTCTTTGATAACGCATGGATGAAGTGGGTGATTGTGGAGAGGAGAGGGGATCTGTTTGGACTGGATGGGAGACTGGGTCAGGAACAGTGGGGCTGGACTGTTCCATAGTCTCTTGTGCCACAGAGGCACCAGCCACAAAGGCTTCAGGCTCAACAAATGAGCCAGGGTGAGGAATCTGCTCTTCCTCAGCCACAGAGGCTAAGGGAGCAGACTCAGCTTGAGCTGTTTTGGCCTTCTTTTTAGCAGGCCCAGCTTCAGCTGCCAAGGTCCTTTTTACCAACTTAGACCTGGCTTTGGATTTTCCACCGGGAGCAGCAGTGACTGGATCCACCCTCACAGCAGAGGGTCCTTCCACTAAACCTAACAGCCTCCTCATTGGTGTTGAGAGAGGAGGCTCATTTTCCAGTACAGGAGTATGAAACACCCTATTCCCTATCACAGGGAATGCAGCAGTTTTAAGTAGAGGTTGAGAGTGATATAGATGCTCACCACAGACATGGCAGAAGATGAGACTCAGGAACCTGGGATATCTGACAGCTGCTGGTCTTGTCTCTTGTTGTACCAGGTTTCTCATGTTCAAGAAGATCCATTTGGCCATGTCAAGTGTAGTCCCATCCACCAGCTGAAGGACTATCGGCACTTCATCTCTACTAAGTTGGTCAAAGGAACCAACCTTGCTGCTGAACGACATTGCCACAGAGGCAAATAAGAAGTTGTAAGTAGGTGATAACTCCTTCCTGTACAAAGTAGCTCCAACCTTGGGTTCTGCCACACCACAGAAGCGTAGCAGATTGCCGATTTGCTCATTTTCAGGCTGAGGGAGATCATAGTTCTCAGCCACTGGAAGATGAAGAACTTCCCTCAAAAGATCGACTGTAATCTCAATGGTTTGAGTCCCATTGAGAATAGTACCTCTGATAACCTTAGTGTTTGGATTGTAGGAGCAGGTGTACCAGAACTCGTATACCATCTCCTGGTACAGGACACCAGGAGATGCAGTCAGGGCATAGTTCAACGGATGAACTTGCAGAAATTCCACCATTTGATCGTAACCCTTCCCAACATAGTTTTTGGGGATTGTGAGGTTTGCTATGTAGTTGGTGGGTTTCAGGGTCAGCATCGTGGTGACAGAAGGATGTTTAACAACATCCTCACCAACGAAAACTGGCAGAAAGGGATTGGGTCTGTGAGCCATTTGAGAAATTTGAAGGTTTGAGGAAGCAAAAGACACTTAGTCGATTTTAGGGTTCTTGAAAATTTCTGGGAATGATGAGGAAGACGAAGATGAAACAGTATGGTGGTATTTATAGGATTTTGAATGGTCGTGTGTATGAGAGAGAAAAGATTTGGGCGGTTTGATTTGAAATGTTTGTTAACGGAAAACGGAACGGTTGTCCATGGCAGAAACATTGTCAGACCACTTGACCTTTTTGATCACTAACACACGTAACATACATTATCCGCAGTAATTAAGTTAAATAAAACATAATTTAAGAAACTTAATTATGAAGAAAGGTAATTAAACTGTTGGTCTACGCTGATTGTCAAACCTGTGATGATCAGGGTCAACAAGGTTCTCAGTCTTCAAGCTGTTCTTCCTTCAAACTGTTCCTTCAGCCTGCTCTCCTTTGTGAGAACAGGTTGAGTTCAATAGATGAACAGGTTACAGTGTGAAGAAGTGAACAGGTTGAAGACTGAACCATCAGAGCAGGCTGGACGAATAAACAGGTTAAACTGTTTTTGTTCAGCCTGTTGTATGCTCAAGCTGTTCAAGTTTTTTCAGACAAATGACTAAGTACAGAACATGTATAACCTGTTCTGTCTAAGCTGTTCAGAAAAACTTGAGCAGTGTGAAACATACAAATTATTAGACCTTTGAGAGACACTTAGTCACTCTTGTTTAACATGCCCAGCTTGCTGACAAGGTAATGAAACCTTGTTTCATCAAGAGGTTTGGTGAAAATGTCTGCAAGCTGTTCATTTGTGGAAATAAAACTTACCTCCACATTACCTTTTTGGATGTGATCCCTGATGAAGTGATGTCTGACTTCAATATGCTTTGTTCTTGAGTGAAATACTGGATTGTTGGAGATGGCTATGGCACTTGTTTTATCACACAGAATAGGAGTTTTCCTATACACAAGCCCATAGTCTTCAAGCTGATGCTGCATCCACAGAATCTGCCCACAGCAGCTTCCAGCAGCAATATATTCAGCTTCAGCAGTAGAAGTGGACACTGAGTTCTGCTTCTTGCTACTCCAACTGATCAACTTTCCACCAAGGAGTTGACATCCACCTGTTGTGCTTTTCCTGTCTAACCTGCAGCCTGCAAAATCAGAATCTGAATAACCTGTTAGTTCAAGGCTTGAGTCTTTGGGATACCAACGCCCACTGGAGTTACCCTTCAGGTATCGGAAGTTCTTTTAAACACTGCAGATGTGATTCTTTGGATTAGCGTGGAACCTAGCACATAAAAAGTGGCAACGAATATCAGGTCGACTAGCAGTCAAAATGAGCAAGCTCCCAGTCATGCCTCTGTAAGCTGTTACTGAAACAGCTTTGCCACTGGCATTAGCATCCAATTTTACATTGGTTGCCATTGGGGTTTTAATAGGAGAACTTTGATCAAATTTGAACTTTTTCAAAAGATCTAAAGTGTACTTTCTTTGATTTATAAAAATTCCAGTTGAGGTTTGTTTAACCTGTAATCCTAAAAAAAAGTTAGTTCTCCCATCATACTCATTTCATACTTAGATTTCATGAGTAATGAAAAATTCTTGCATAACTGCTCATTAGTAGAACCAAATATTATGTCATCCACATAAATTTGAACAAGCATAATATCAGACTTCACTTTCTTTATGAACAGTGTGGTATCCACTTTACCTCTGGAGTACCCATTGCTCATAAAGAATTCAGTAAGAGTGTCATACCAGGATCTAGGGGCTTGTTTGAGACCATAGAGAGCTTTGTCCAACTTATAGACAAAACCTGGGTGTTGTTCATTTTCAAAACCAGGAGGCTTCTTGACATATACTTCTTCTTGCAGCTTCCCATTCAAAAATGCACTCTTCACATCCATTTGAAATACCTTTATGCTCTTATGAGCA
>JAANYP010003887.1:272840-290944 GCA_020465985.1 Centrapalus pauciflorus | reverse complement strand
TAAGTACTGAAACATATGCAAGTAACTAATGCAATCTGTCACTCACAGCGGTCCTGAGCAATGCAAGTAATCAAGGAACATGCATCAGTAGTTGTCCAGTTTCAGCAGTGTCTATCATACGTTCCTAACATTCAATTAAGTAATCAAGGAACACGCAGCAGCAGATGTTTCCATACAAGTCAGTAACAATCACCAATATGTACCGTAACATATGCAAGTAAGTAATGCAATCTGTCACACATAGCGGTCCTGAGCAATGCAAGTAATCAAGGAACATGCTCTAGCAGTTGTCCAGTTTCAGCAGTGTCTATCATACGTTCCTAATATACAATTAAGTAGTAGAGGAACAAGGAGCAGCAGATGTTTCCATACAAGTCAGTAACAATCACCAATAGGTACCAAAACATATGCAAGAAATTAATGCAATCGGTCACTCACAGCGGTCCTGAGCAATGCAAGTAATCAAGGAACATGCATCAGTAGTTGTCGAGTTTCAGCAGTGTCTGTCATACGTTCGTAACATACAATTAAGTAATAAAGGAACACGCAGCAGCAGATGTTTCCATACAAGTCAGTAACAATATGTACCGAAACATATGCAAAGAAGTAATGCAATCTGTCACTCATAGCGGTCCTGAGCAATGCAAATAATCAAGGAACATGCTGCAGCAGGTTTCAAGTTTCAGTAGTTTCTATCATACGTTCCTAACATATAATTAAGTAATCAAGAAAAACAAGCAGCAGATGTTTCCATACAAGTCAGTAATGATCACCAAATAAGTACCGAAACATATGCAAGTAAGTAATGCAATCTGTCACTCATAGCGGTCCTGAGCAATGTAAGTAATCAAGGAACATGCTGCAGCAGTTGTCCAGTTTTAGCAGTGTCTATTATACGTTCCTAACATACAATTAAGTAGTCAAGGAATACGCAGCACTGATGGTAGCGATAGTCAAGACAGTCCGTAACATTCACCAATAAGACGAGAAACATATGCAGTAAGTAATGCAATCTATAACTCACAAACAGAACACTGCACCAGCGTCCTGACAATGAAAGTAATCAAGGAACATGCATCAGTAGTTGTCCAGTTTCAAGACGTGTCGATCATATTTCCTAACATACAATTAAGTAATCAAGGAACACGCAGCAGCAGATGTTTCCATACAAGTCAGTAACAATCACCAATATGTACCGAAACATATGCAAGTAAGTAATGCAATCTGTCACTCATAGCGGTCGTGAGCAATGCAAGTAATCAAGGAACATGCTACAGCAGTTGTCCAGTTTCAGCAGTGTCTATCATACGTTCCAAACATATAATTAACTAATCAAGAAACAAGTAGCAGCAGATGTTTCCATACAAGTCAGTAATGATCACCAATAAGTACTGAAACATATGCAAGTAACTAATGCAATCTGTCACTCATAGCGGTCCTGAGCAATGCAAGTAATCAAGGAACATGCATCAGTAGTTGTCCAGTTTCAGCAGTGTCTATCATACGTTCCTGTAACATCCAATTTTCCACAAACAGTACACGTCATAATGTTTCATTTCATTAAGTAATAAATATTAATATTTTGATACCACAGGCCCACCAGCAAAAATACTTGATTACAACAATAAATTAAGGATCAAATGGTGGTCTAACTAGCTTCTAAAATCTTCAATCAGAGTGCGGAAGACTGAACAAGCTACCCGAGACCGCATCGTCTTTACAAAATAGGCATCATCAAAAGTCAAAAGGTCTGCTATTCATCAAAATCCAAATTCACTTAGCCTGGGACGAACTACCCGCTATGATCTTGCCTTTATCAGCTTTTCCTGAAAAAGAAATGTCATGACAGAGTAAGCTAACAATGCTTAGTGAGTTAACAGAGTTCCATTAGTTACCACACATATAAAACATACTATCAGCTCCTGCCGGCAAGTCACTACGTCCTGAGACAGCAAAAAGGTTGGGAGACAACCCAGTCGGTATTCCCATGTGTAAGGCCGAAGCCCTACGGGAAGTGTATGGAAACAAGTCAAATAGGAAAGGAATCTGCAGAATTCCCTCCTGTGAATGGAGATCTCACATTCGGTCCTGTCGGATAATGCAGTATGCAGAGGCAAGTATATAAGCAGTCAAGTAAGCAGTAAGCATGATACGTATTTACATAAAATGTAAAAGTGAACATGCAATCAAGGCAATTCAAGTGTCTAGCTTCAGTAATGTCAAAAGTACGTTTCTATGATACAATATAGTATTAAAGAAACATGCAGCAACAATAGGAAGTTTCCATACAGTCAATGACATTCACCAATAAGTATCGAAATATATGCAAGTAATTAATGAAATCTGTCACTCACAGTGGTCCGTAGTCAGATAATGCTTAACGAATTAAGCGGTTCAGTTTACTCTGTCAAATCGATGGTCTCCTGCAGTTCAGTTTCAAGTCTGGCATATTAATGTCAAGTCTGTATCATAATCTATATAACCCTAGTTATATATATATATATATATATATTCAGGTTATTGTCATTACTGGTTATCGAGTCTGAGGTAGTTCCTATCGTCCCAAGGTGAGTCTATTCTTATCATATTAATACGATCCATCTAATTACAGATGTGTGTATGGCCTTGAAACAAAGCCAAACGTATTGCTTAGCAAGGTGAAACAGGACATACATATTCTAAGGGTTCGTACAGTGTCTGTTAATTTATTTGTGCATAAAATGGTTATGCATCTTGAACTTATGAGTTTTTATCATAATCAAAAGATACTTTTAATTACAATAGGTTGTTTAATAACTTAATCTGATTTAGGAATTAATATTTTGACTTGGAATTAACCAGATTCAAATATAGGGACTTAGACTCGAAACTCATACATATTCGAATCTAGGAGGTTAGATTCGAACACATACATTAGATTCTAGGGACAGATTCGAAACACACATACATTAGATTCTAGGGATAGATTCGAAACACACATACATTAGATTCTAGGGATAGATTCGAAACACACATACATTAGATTCTAGGGACAGATTCGAAGGCATACATGGCTAGACAGATTCGAAGGCATACATGGCTAAACAGATTCGAAGGCATACATGGCTAAACAGATTCGAAATTAAAGCATAGATTCGAAAGCCATACTAGACTCGAACCTACTTAGATTCGAGACACACACAACTCGAGTCTAGGCATGAATCTCTCGAATCTGTTCATCTTGTTCATCGGTTTTCCAGGTTCTAACAACTAAATATGAGCATAAATGATAGAGAAATGGTTACTAACCTTCGTCCAAGCTATAACCTTCGACTAGGGATGATTTCCAAGCAAGAACAGGTCTTAAACGGGGGCAAATCAGCTTCAAATGAAGGAAAAGTGAGCAAACTCGAAAATGCTCATTCAAAACCGAACCAAAAGTCAGAAAAATGGTCGATCTTACCTCAAATCCGGACGAAATCAAACAAGAAATGGTAGATTCGTGAAGAGCTCGACGATCTCTATCCAATGGCGTAAGAATTACGAGAATCCGACGGTTAGATTAGGAGAAAAGCTAGAGAGAAGGAGGAGAGTTCTAAATTCCAAACCTAAGAAATGAAGAGGGGAACCCATATTTATAGGAAAATAGGGAAAATCAGATCTTCTACTGAATTTTCCGGAATTTGACCAACTTTTATTCCCAATACTCCGATTTGCATTTTAGATGTAAATAATAGCAAAGAAGTTCTAGATCTGCTACAATTGTCTTTTAGTCAATTTTAACTCATTTTAGTCAGATTCACTATTTTCAGTCTTTAATTTGACATTTAGCTGAATTTTAATTATTAATTTTATTTCAGCAAATTTTGGGCAACTTTTCAGAAATAATTATAATTTAATATAATTAACTATTTAAGATTCATGTTTTCAGTTAATTATTAATATTTGGATAAAATTGCTTTATTACCCAAAGTCTGATGCTGTAATTTATATTTAATAAATTACGGGCTGTTACAATCTTCCCCCGTTAAATTTGATTCCGTCCTCGGAATCGACTAAGACAGAAATAACTTCGGATACTTCTGCTTAATCTCGTCTTCTCGATCCCAAGTTTGTACAGATCCCTTATGATATTTCCATTGAACTAACACCATTGGGATTTCCTTGTTGCGCAAATTTTGAAATCTTAAGATCGATTATACGCTCGGCTCTTCTTCGTATCGCAACTGCTCCTAAAATCACACATCTTTCCAAGGAATCACAGCTTCAACGTCAGCTAAATACTTTCGAAGATTACTCACATGAAATACATCATGAATTCCAGACATTTCGGCAGGCAACTTTAGTCTGTAGGCTTGCAAACCTATACGCTCGAAAATTTCAAAAGGACCCACAAATCGAGGGCTCCACTTCCCCCGTTTGCCGAACCTTACTATTCCTTTTCTTGGCGAGACTTTCAACAACACTTTATCTCTAACTTCAAACGCGATTGGTTCCGTCTTTTATCATGATACTTCTTTTGTCTGTCTTGAGAAGTCTGAATCCGCTGTCGAATCGACTGTAGTTGGTCATGGGCTTCTTGCAGAATCGCTGGTCCAGAGATCGGCCGTTCACCTGTTTCCCTCCAACAGATTAGAGTTCTGCAACGACGTCCGTACAAAAGCTGATATGGAGGCATACCAATAGTCGAGTGATAATTATTGTTATAAGCAAACTCCACAAACGGCAGGTGAGTATCCCAACTTCCACCAAGATCATTCACACAGGCACGTAACATATCTTTTAAGGTCAAAATTGTCCTCTCACTTTGCCCGTCAGTTTCAGGATGATAGGCGGTGCTAATCTTAAGTTCAGTTCCTAGTCCATTCTGAAAAGCCTTCCAAAAACGAGAAGTAAATCTGCTGTCACGGTCCGATACTATAGACAATGGCACACCATGTCTAGTCACGATTTCCTTTACGTACAATTCAGCTAACTTTTCGAGGCGTTCATCTTCACGTATGGGTAGGAATTGGGCTGACTTAGTAAGTCGATCCACTATTACTCTTATAGAGTCATGATTCCGCTTAGTCCTGGGCAGCTTCGTCATAAAGTCCATGATTATGCGGTCCGACTTCCATTCTGGGACTGGCAATGGTTGTAGTTCCCCATACGGCTTCTGGTGTTCCGATTTGACTTGTAAACAAGTCATGCAATTTTCTACATATCGTCCTACGTCTTTCTTCATTCCAGGCCACCAACATTCCGTTTTCAAAACTTGGTACATTAGATTTCAGCATTGCTCGTCATGAGCCTGCCCATTTCCTTTAATAATATCGAATTCTCTAATCCACATTGGTATCAGGTCAAAGTCTGAGGAAAGGTCATCAATCACTAGCTTACAAGAACGAAAGATTCTACTAATAGTCACAAAACTCGAACTCGCAGTTTCTATATTTAACGGTACAGATAGCATTATTGGGGCAAAATCAAACAGTTTAGCAAACTTTTCAGACACGTATGACAGATTAGAGCAGGCATAGAGTTAACAAGAAATATACCCATGACGACATCAGCAGTCTCTTTTGCCTCAACGGCTGTCATCTGGAAAGATCTTGGTTGATTCCTCGGAGCAGAAGAACCCTTGAACGATTGCCGGGGTGAAAATGCAGGCGGAGGAACAAATCGCGGCCGAGTACAGTCTTTAGCATGGTGCCCAAACGTGATGCAGTTACGACAAGCCTCATTGCGCTTGGGACATTCTGACCTGTCATGACCTTTCTGCCTACAACAGTAGCACCTCACGAACTCCGGATCACATTTTCCTTTATGAATCTGCCTGCAGCGAGGACAAGCAGATCTTGGCGTAGCGGTCACAGCATAAGATTTAGCCTTTTTAAAAGGCTGCTTATCTCCCTGCCTTAAACTTTCACTCTCCCTTTCCGATTTTTCAGGTTTTTCTTTCTTGCTAGACTTGGCAATAAAAAGAGTCGCTCGCTCCGGATAGATTTCAAGTTCTCCTACCTTAGCAACTTCAACTACTTCCATATCACTTCCCGGTCTGCCAGAATTCACAAAAAGATCCCTTTGACGTCCCTCAGAGGGCTCATGCCTAAGTTTCCTTTTTCGATTCTTCTTGGGTTTTGCTAACATTTCTTCCCTATACTTCAATTCTAACTCCCGTAACCTAAGTTCTCGCAACCTAAGTTCTTCTTCACGGCGCTTAAGGTCAATTTCACGCTGGATTTCTTCGTCAGTTTGCACAACCGCTTTACCCTTAGTCAGCAAGTCCTTAATTTCCTTAAATCGGTCCTCAACCGACATATCAGTCTGCAGTCGATTCCTATCCATCATCAGCTGAATTTGTCTATGATTTTCATCATTCAGCTTGTGAATGAGATCAAATAATTGAGCCTGCTGGGGAGGCACAAGCGTAGCAGTACTGCTTGAGTCATTAGCAGTACTTTCAGGGGCAGTGCCTAAATCCTCTACATGAACAGATTCTTTGTGTTGATCAGCTGCAGCATTAGCAGCTTTACCAACAGTCGAGGTAGCAGCAACAATTGGATTCTTATCAGCCATTGGCTGAAAATATAAAGGAAATAACTATTATTTCCTGATTCAATTAAGCATAGTTCGAGTCATAATACCTACGTCAGATAATCACATCTAAGTTAATAGATATGAAAGCAGTCAGCCAGGCTGGCACAGAGTCAAGTCAAAGTCATGTCAGTATCAAGCAGTCAATCCCTTCCCCATCCTATCAGTCATCATTTGCCTATCTTAGGTCAAGTTATGTGGGTAGTCCTTTACTAATTAGGTTACCCTAGGCCTCGGTGACTTGTTCGGGAATTCAGAGTCACATAGTCCATATCATACCAGTAGTTTAAGTATCGGGTGGCCAATCCGATGATTAAACCGCTGCTCTGATACCAACTTTGTAACATCCAATTTTCCACAAACAGTACACGTCATAATGTTTCATTTCATTAAGTAATAAATATTAATATTTTGATACCACAGGCCCACCAGCAAAAATACTTGATTACAACAATAAATTAAGGATCAAATGGTGGTCTAACTAGCTTCTAAAATCTTCAATCAGAGTGCGGAAGACTGAACAAGCTACCCGAGACCGCAACATCTTTTCAAAATAGGCGTCCTCAAAAGTCCAAAAGTCTGCTATTCATCAAAGTCCAGATTCACTTAGCCTGGGACGTACTACCTGCTATGGTCTTGCCTTTATCAGCTTTTCCTGAAAAAGAGTTGTCATGACAGAGTAAGCTAACAATGCTTAGTGAGTTAACAGAGTTCCATTAGTTACCACACATATATAACATACTATCAGCTCCTGCCGGCAAGTCACTACGTCCTGAGACAGCAAAAAGGTTGGGAGACAACCCAGTCGGTATTCCCATGTGTAAGGCCGAAGCCCTACGGGAAGTGTATGGAAACAAGTCAAATAGGAAAGGAATCTGCAGAATTCCCTCCTGTGAATGGAGATCTCGCATTCGGTCCTATCGAATGATGCAGTATGCAGCGGCAATTATATAAACAGTCAAGTAAGCAGTAAACATGATACGTATTTACATGAAATGTAAAAGTGAACATGCAATCAAGGCAATTCAAGTGTCTAGCTTCAGTAATGTCTAAAGTACGCTTCTATGATACAATAAAGTATAAAAGAAAACATGCAGCCACAAACGGAAGTTTCCATACAGTCGATGACATTCACCAATAAGTATCGAAACATATGCATGTAATTAATGAAATATGTCACTCACAGTGGTCCGTAGTCAGATAATGCTTAACGAATTAAGCGGTTCAGTTTACTCTGTCAAATCGATGGTCTCCTGCAGTTCAGTTTCAAGTCTGGCATATTAATGTCAAGTCTGTATCATAATCTATATAACCCTAGTTATATATATATATATATATATATATATATATTCAGGTTATTGTCATTACTGGTTATCGAGTCTGAGGTAGTTCCTATCGTCCCAAGGTGAGTCTATTCTTATCATATTAATACGATCCATCTAATTACAGATGTGTGTATGGCCTTGAAACAAAGCCAAACGTATTGCTTAGCAAGGTGAAACAGGACATACATATTCTAAGGGTTCGTACAGAGTCTGTTAATTTATTTGTGCATAAAATGGTTATGCATCTTGAACTTATGAGTTTTTATCATAATCAAAAGATACTTTTAATTACAATAGGTTGTTTAATAACTTAATCTGATTTAGGAATTAATATTTTGACTTGGAATTAACCAGATTCAAATATAGGGACTTAGACTCGAAACTCATACATATTCGAATCTAGGAGGTTAGATTCGAACACATACATTAGATTCTAGGGACAGATTCGAAACACACATACATTAGATTCTAGGGATAGATTCGAAACACACATACATTAGATTCTAGGGATAGATTCGAAACACACATGGCTAAACAGATTCGAAGGCATACATGGCTAGACAGATTCGAAGGCATACATGGCTAGACAGATTCGAAGGCATACATGGCTAAACAGATTCGAAATTAAAGCATAGATTCGAAAGCCATACTAGACTCGAACCTACTTAGATTCGAGACACACACAACTCGAGTCTAGGCATGAATCTCTCGAATCTGTTCATCTTGTTCATCGGTTTTCCAGGTTCTAACAACTAAATATGAGCATAAATGATAGAGAAATGGTTACTAACCTTCGTCCAAGCTATAACCTTCGACTAGGGATGATTTCCAAGCAAGAACAGGTCTTAAACGGGGGCAAATCAGCTTCAAATGAAGGAAAAGTGAGCAAACTCGAAAATGCTCATTCAAAACCGAACCAAAAGTCAGAAAAATGGTCGATCTTACCTCAAATCCGGACGAAATCAAACAAGAAATGGTAGATTCGTGAAGAGCTCGACGATCTCTATCCAATGGCGTAAGAATTACGAGAATCCGACGGTTAGATTAGGAGAAAAGCTAGAGAGAAGGAGGAGAGTTCTAAATTCCAAACCTAAGAAATGAAGAGGGGAACCCATATTTATAGGAAAATAGGGAAAATCAGATCTTCTACTGAATTTTCCGGAATTTGACCAACTTTTATTCCCAATACTCCGATTTGCATTTTAGATGTAAATAATAGCAAAGAAGTTCTAGATCTGCTACAATTGTCTTTTAGTCAATTTTAACTCATTTTAGTCAGATTCACTATTTTCAGTCTTTAATTTGACATTTAGCTGAATTTTAATTATTAATTTTATTTCAGCAAATTTTGGGCAACTTTTCAGAAATAATTATAATTTAATATAATTAACTATTTAAGATTCATGTTTTCAGTTAATTACTAATATTTGGATAAAATTGCTTTATTACCCAAAGTCTGATGTTGTAATTTATATTTAATAAATTACGGGCTGTTACAGTTCCTAACATTCAATTAAGTAATCAAGGAACACGCAGCAGCAGATGTTTCCATACAAGTCAGTATCAATCACCAATATGTACCGTAACATATGCAAGTAAGTAATGCAATCTGTCACACATAGCGGTCCTGAGCAATGCAAGTAATCAAGGAACATGCTCTAGCAGTTGTCCAGTTTCAGCAGTGTCTATCATACGTTCCTAACATACAATTAAGTAGTAAAGGAACAAGGAGCAGCAGATGTTTCCATACAAGTCAGTAACAATCACCAATAGGTACCAAAACATATGCAAGAAATTAATGCAATCGGTCACTCACAGCGGTCCTGAGCAATGCAAGTAATCAAGGAACATGCTGCAGCAGTTGTCCAGTTTCAGCAGTGTCTATCATACGTTCCTAACATACAATTAAGTAGTCAAGAAACAAGGAGCAGCAGATGTTTCCATACAAGTCAGTAACAATCACCAATAAGTACCGAAACATATGTAAGTAAGTAATGCAATAGGTCACTCACAGCGGTCGTGAGCAATGCAAGTAATCAAGGAACATGCAACAGCAGTTGTCCAGTTTCAGGAGTGTCTATCATACGTTCCTAACATACAATTAAGTAATCAAGAAACAAGCAGCAGCAGATGTTTCGATACAAGTCAGTAACAATCACCAATAAGTACCGAAACATATGCAAGTAAGTAATGCAATCTATCACTCCCAGCGGTCCTGAGCAATGCAAGTAATCAAGGAACATGCATCAGTAGTTGTCCAGTTTCAGCAGTGTCTATCATACGTTCCTAACATACAATTAAGTAATCAAGGAACACGCAGCAGCAGATGTTTCCATACAAGTCAGTTTCAATCACCAATATGTACCGAAACATATGCAAGTAAGTAATGCAATCTGTCACTCATAGCGGTCGTGAGCAATGCAAGTTATCAAGGAACATGCTACAGCAGTTGTCCAGTTTCAGCAGTGTCTATCATACGTTCCTAACATATAATTAAGTAATCAAGAAACAAGTAGCAGCAGATGTTTCCATACAAGTCAGTAATGATCACCAATAAGTACTGAAACATATGCAAGTAAGTAATGCAATCTGTCACTCACAGCGGTCCTGAGCAATGCAAGTAATCAAGGAACATGCATCAGTAGTTGTCCAGTTTCAGCAGTGTCTATCATACGTTCCTAACATTCAATTAAGTAATCAAGGAATACGCAGCAGCTGATGTTTCGATACAAGTCAGTAATAATCATCAATATGTACCGAAACATATGCTAGTAAGTAATGCAATCTGTCACTCATAGCGGTCGTGAGCAATGCAAGTTATTAAGGAACATGCTACAGCAGTTGTCCAGTTTCAGCAGTGTCTATCATACGTTCCTAACATATAATTAAGTAATCAAGAAACAAGTAGCAGCAGATGTTTCCATACAAGTCAGTAATGATCACCAATAAGTACTGAAACATATGCAAGTAACTAATGCAATCTGTCACTCACAGCGGTCCTGAGCAATGCAAGTAATCAAGGAACGTGCATCAGTAGTTGTCCAGTTTCAGCAATGTCTTTCATACGTTCCTAACATTCAATTAAGTAATCAAGGAACACGCAGCAACAGATGTTTCCATACAAGTCAGTAACAATCACCAATATGTACCGAAACATATGCAAGTAAGTAATGCAATCTGTCACTCATAGCGGTCCTGAGCAATGCAAGTAATCAAGGAACATGCTCTAGCAGTTGTCCAGTTTCAGCAGTGTCTATCATACGTTCCTAACATACAATTAAGTAGTTTAGGAACAAGGAGCAGCAGATGTTTCCATACAAGTCAGTAACAATCACCAATAAGTACCGAAACATATGTAAGTAAGTAATGCAATCGGTCACTCACAGCGGTCGTGAGAAATGCAAGTAATCAAGGAACATGCAGCAGCAGTTGTCCAGTTTCAGCAGTGTCTATCATACGTTCCTAACATACAATTAAGTAATCAAGAAACAAGCAGCAGCAGATGTTTCGATACAAGTCAGTAATAATCACCAATAAGTACCGAAACATATGCAAGTAAGTAATGCAATCTATCACTCCCAGCGGTCCTGAGCAATGCAAGTAATCAAGGAACTTGCATCAGTAGTTGTCCAGTTTCAGCAGTGTCTATCATACGTTCCTAACATACAATTAAGTATTCAAGGAACACGCAGCAGCAGATGTTTCCATACAAGTCAGTAACAATCACCAATATGTACCGAAACATATGCAAGTAAGTAATGCAATCTGTCACTCATAGCGGTCGTGAGCAATGCAAGTTATCAAGGAACATGCTACAGCAGTTGTCCAGTTTCAGCAGTGTCTATCATACGTTCCTAACATATAATTAAGTAATCAAGAAACAAGTAGCAGCAGGTGTTTCCATACAAGTCAGTAATGATCACCAATAAGTACTGAAACATATGCAAGTAAGTAATGCAATCTGTCACTCACGGCGGTCCTGAGCAATGCAAGTAATCAAGGAACATGCATCAGTAGTTGTCCAGTTTCAGCAGTGTCTATCATACGTTCCTAACATTCAATTAAGTAATCAAGGAATACGCAGCAGCTGATGTTTCGATACAAGTCAGTAATAATCACCAATATGTACCGAAACATATGCAAGTGAGTAATGCAATCTGTCACTCACAGCGGTCCTGAGCAATGCAAGTAATCAAGGAACGTGCATCAGTAGTTGTCCAGTTTCAGCAGTGTCTTTCATACGTTCCTAACATTCAATTAAGTAATCAAGGAACACGCAGCAGCAGATGTTTCCATACAAGTCAGTAACAATCACCAATATGTACCGAAACATATGCAAGTAAGTAATGCAATCTGTCACTCATAGCGGTCGTGAGCAATGCAAGTTATTAAGGAACATGCTACAGCAGTTGTCCAGTTTCAGCAGTGTCTATCATACGTTCCTAACATACAAATTAAGTAATCAAGAAACAAGCAGCAGCAGATGTTTCGATACAAGTCAGTAATAATCACCAATAAGTACCGAAACATATGCAAGTAAGTAATGCAATCTGTCACTCACAGCGGTCCTGAGCAATGCAAGTAATCAAGGAACGTGCATCAGTAGTTGTCCAGTTTCAGCAGTGTCTTTCATACGTTCCTAACATTCAATTAAGTAATCAAGGAACACGCAGCAGCAGATGTTTCCATTCAAGTCAGTAACAATCACCAATATGTACCGAAACATATGCATGTAAGTAATGCAATCTGTCACTCATAGCGGTCCTGAGCAATGCAAGTAATCAAGGAACATGCTCTAGCAGTTGTCCAGTTTCAGCAGTGTCTATCATACGTTCCTAACATACAATTAAGTAGTTTAGGAACAAGGAGCAGCAGATGTTTCCATACAAGTCAGTAACAATCACCAATAAGTACCAAAACATATGTAAGTAAGTAATGCAATTGGTCACTCACAGCGGTCGAGAGCAATGCAAGTAATCAAGGAACATGCAGCAGCAGTTGCCAGTTTCAGCAGTGTCTATCATACGTTCCTAACATACAATTAAGTAATCAAGAAACAAGCAGCAGCAGATGTTTCGATACAAGTCAGTAATAATCACCAATAAGTACCGAAACATATGCAAGTAAGTAATGCAATCTATCACTCCCAGCGGTCCTGAGCAATGCAAGTAATCAAGGAACATGCATCAGTAGTTGTCCAGTTTCAGCAGTGTCTATCATACGTTCCTAACATACAATTAAGTAATGAAGGAACACGCAGCAGCAGATGTTTCCATACAAGTCAGTAACAATCACCAATATGTACCGAAACATATGCAAGTAAGTAATGCAATCTGTCACTCATAGCGGTCGTGAGCAATGCAAGTTATCAAGGAACATGCTACAGCAGTTGCCCAGTTTCAGCAGTGTCTATCATACGTTCCTAACATATAATTAAGTAATCAAGAAACAAGTAGCAGCAGGTGTTTCCATACAAGTCAGTAATGATCACCAATGAGTACTGAAACATATGCAAGTGAGTAATGCAATCTGTCACTCACAGCGGTCCTGAGCAATGCAAGTAATCAAGGAACATGCATCAGTAGTTGTCCAGTTTCAGCAGTTTCTATCATACGTTCCTAACATTCAAATAAGTAATCAAGGAACACGCAGCAGCTGATGTTTCGATACAAGTCAGTAATAATCACCAATATGTACCGAAACATAAGCAAGTAAGTAATGCAATCTGTCACTCATAGCGGTCGTGAGCAATGCAAGTTATCAAGGAACATGCTACAGCAGTTGTCCAGTTTCAGCAGTGTCTATCATACGTTCCTAACATATAATTAAGTATTCAAGAAACAAGTAGCGGCAGATGTTTCCATACAAGTCAGTAATGATCACCAATAAGTACTGAAAATATGCAAGTAAGTAATGCAATCTGTCAATCACAGCGGTCCTGAGCAATGCAAGTAATCAAGGAACATGCATCAGTAGTTGTCCAGTTTCAGCAGTGTCAATCATACGTTCCTAACATTCAATTAAGTAATCAAGGAACACGCAGCAGCAGATGTTTCCATACAAGTCAGTAACAATAACCAATATGTACCGAAACATAAGCAAGTAAGTAATGCAATCTGTCACTCATAGCGGTCCTGAGCAATGCAAGTAATCAAGGAACATGCTCTAGCAGTTGTCCAGTTTCAGCAGTGTCTATCATACGTTCCTAACATACAATTAAGTAGTTTAGGAACAAGGAGCAGCAGATGTTTCCATACAAGTCAGTAACAATCACCAATAGGTACCAAAACATATGCAAGAAATTAATGCAATCGGTCACTCACAGCGGTCCAGAGCAATGCAAGTAATCAAGAAACATGCTGCAGCAGTTGGCCAGTTTCAGCAGTGTCTATCATACAATCCTAACCTACAATTAAGTAGTCAAGGAACAAGGAGCAGCAGATGTTTCCATACAAGTCAGTAACAATCATCAATAAGTACTGAAACATATGCAAGTAAGTAATGCAATCTGTCACTCACAGCAGTCCTGAGCAATGCAAGTAATCAAGGAACATGCATCAGTAGTTGTCCAGTTTCAGCAGTGTCTATCATACGTTCCTAACATTCAATTAAGTAATCAAGGAACACGCAGCAGCTGATGTTTCGATACAAGTCAGTAATAATCACCAATATGTACCGAAACATATGCAAGTAACTAATGCAATCTGTCACTCATAGCGGTCGTGAGCAATGCAAGTTATTAAGGAACATGCTACAGCAGTTGTCCAGTTTCAGCAGTGTCTATCATACGTTTCTAACATATATATAAGTAATCAAGAAACAAGTAGCAGCAGATGTTTCCATACAAGTCAGTAATGATCACCAATAAGTACTGAAACATATGCAAGTAAGAAATGCAATCTGTCACTCACAGCGGTCCTGAGCAATGCAAGTAATCAACGAACATGCATCAGTAGTTGTCCAGTTTCAGCAGTGTCTTTCATACGTTCCTAACATTCAATTAAGTAATCAAGGAACACGCAGCAGCAGATGTTTCCATACAAGTCAGTAACAATCACCAATATGTACCGAAACATATGCAAGTAAGTAATGCTAGCTGTCACTCATAGCTGGTCCTGAGCAATGCAAGTAATCAAGGAACATGCTCTAGCAGTTGCCAGTTTCAGCAGTGTCTATCATACGTTCCTAACATACAATTAAGTAGTTTAGGAACAAGGAGCAGCAGATGTTTCCATACAAGTCAGTAACAATCACCAATAAGTACCGAAACATGTGAAAGTAAGTAATGCAATCGGTCACTCACAGCGGTCGTGAGCAATGCAAGTAATCAAGGAACATGCAGCAGCAGTTGTCCAGTTTCAGCAGTGTCTATCATACGTTCCTAACATACAAATTAAGTAATCAAGAAACAAGCAGCAGCAGATGTTTCGATACAAGTCAGTAATAATCACCAATAAGTACCGAAACATATGCAAGTAAGTAATGCAATCTATCACTCCCAGCGGTCCTGAGCAATGCAAGTAATCAAGGAACATGCATCAGTAGTTGTCCAGTTTCAGCAGTGTCTATCATACGTTCCTAACATACGATTAAGTAATCAAGGAACACGCAGCAGCAGATGTTTCCATACAAGTCAGTAACAATCACCAATATGTACCGAAACATATGCAAGTTAGTATCTATTTCTCCATCATTTATGTTCTTATTTAGATGTTAAAACCTGGAAAATCGTTGATCATGTAGAACAGACTCGAAGAAGCGAAAGTGGGTTGAATTCGAATCTAACCCCTAGACTCGATATATGCTTCGAATGTATGGGTGAATTTCGAATCTAATGCTGCTAATTCGAGTCTAGTTATGTTCGAGTCTAGATATGTTCGAATCTATGTGTGTTCGAGTCTATGTTCGAATCTATGTGTGTTCGAGTCTATGTTCGAATCTAGGTGTATGCTTCGAATCTGCTTCCTTGTCTCGAGTTTGTGAGAATTTCGAATCTAAGCAATTAGATTCGAATGGATCTGGTTCGAATCTGTCCCTCTATATTCGTATTTGGTTTTGTTTTAAGCCTAAGATTAATTCCTAAATCAGATTAAGTTATTAAACAACCTATTGTAATTAAAAGTATCTTTTGAGTATGATAAAAACTCATAAGTTCAAGATGCATAACCATTTTATGCACAAATAAATTAACAGACTCTGTACGAACCCTTAGAATATGTATGTCCTGTTTCACCTTGCTAAGTAATACGTTTGGCTTTGTTTCAAGGCCATATATACATCTGTAATTAGATGGATCGTATTAATCTGATAAGAATAGACTCACCTTGGGAGGATAGGAACTACCTCAGACTCGACAGTCAGAATTGACAATAACCTAATTATAACTAGGGTTATATGGATAGATCATGTTACAGACTTGACATTAATATGCCAGACTTGAAACTGAACTGCAGGAAACCGCCGATTTGACAGAGTAAACTGAACCGCTTAATTCGTTAAGCATTATCTGACTACGGACCACTGTGAGTGACAGATTTCATTAAATACTTGCATATATTTCGATACTTATTGGTGAATGTCATCGACTGTATGGAAACTTCCGATTGTTGCTGCATGTTTCTTTAATACTATATTGTATCATAGAAACGTACTTTTGACATTACTGAAGCTAGACACTTGAATTGCCTTGATTGCATGTTCACTTTTACATTTTATGTAAATACGTATCATGCTTACTGCTTACTTGACTGTTTATATACTTGCCGCTGCATACTGCATTATCCGACAGGACCGAATGTGAGATCTCCATTCACAGGAGGGAATTCTGCAGATTCCTTTCCTATTTGACTTGTTTCCATACACTTCCGGTAGGGCTTCGGCCTTACACATGGGAATACCGACTGGGTTGTCTCCCAACCTTTTGACGTCTCTGACGTAGTGACTTGCCGACAGGAGCTGATAGTATGTTATATGTGTGTGGTAACTATTGGAACTCTGTTTACTCACTAAGCATTGTTAGCTTACTCTGTCATGACAACTCTTTTCAGGAAAGGCTGATAAAGGCAAGACCGTAGCAGGTAGTTCGTCCCAGGCTAAGTGAATCTGGACTTTGATGAATAGCAGACTTTTGGACTTTTGATGACTCCTATTTTGAAAAGATGTTGCGGTCTCGGGTAGCTTGTTCAGTCTTCCGCACTCTGATTGAAGATTTAGAAGCTAGTTAGACCACCATTTGATTTTAATATATTGTTGTAATTAAGTATTCATGCTGATGGACCTGTGGTATCAAACAAATAGTAATATTTATTACTTAATGAAATGAAATATTATGACATGTACTGTTTGTGGAAACTTGGATGTTACACTGAGCAATGCAAGTAATCAAGGAACATGCTCTAGCAGTTGTCCAGTTTAAGCAGTGTCTATCATACGTTCTTAACATACAATTAAGTAATCAAGAAACAAGCAACAGCAGATGTTTCCATACAAGTCAGTAAATAATCACCAATAAGTACCGAAACATATGCAAGTAAGTAATGCAATCTATCACTCACAGTGGTCCTGAGCAATGCAAGTAATCAAGGAACATGGATAGAACACTCCTTGGAATACTGGACAACTGCTGCATGCATCTTCCTTGATACTTGCATTGCTCACGACCGCCGTTTGAGTGACAGATTGCTATCCTTACTTGCTCATTGTTTCGGTACCATATTGTGATTTGTACTGACTTGTATGGAACATCTGCTGCCTGCTGTCCTTGATTACTTAATTGTATGTTAGGAACGTATGATAGACACTGCTGAAACTGCGAAACTGCTGCTGCATGTTCCTTGATTACTGCATTGCTCACGACCGTTGTGAGTTACCGATTGCATTACTTACTTGCATATGTTCGGTACTTATTGTGATTGTTACTGACTTGTATGGAAACATCTGCTGCTCATTGTTCCTTGACTACTTAATTGTTATGTTATGAACGCATGATAGACACTCCTGTGAACTGGACAACTTGCGCCTGCATCTTCCTTGATTACTGCATTGCTCACGACGCCGTGAGTGACAGATGGCATTCCTTAACTTGCTTATGTTTCGGTACATGATTGATGATTTTTACTGACTTGTCTATGGAACCATCGTTGCTGCCTGTTCCTTGCATTACTAATTGTAGTTAGGAACTCATGTATGACACTTCTGAAACTGGACAAACTAACTTGAGCC